>JANPWT010000007.1:23168289-23179184 GCA_024678245.1 Erythroxylum densum
ATTGATGAAAATAAAAAAAATAGAAGATAAAAATACACCTAAATACTTTAAAAGTATTTATAAGTATAACATATTAACGTTAACTTTGATCAATCTTAGAAGTTGCTTCGTTGTTGCCAGAGATAATATAGCTTTTAAAACAATATTTGGGAAGCTTCCAACATTATCTGACGTTTACTACTCTTGAAAACATCAACAGTTATTACCAACATTGTCTACATTTATTATTACTACCTCTCTATTAAGAAGAATACAACCTCTAGCTAATTAACCAAACAATAAACAATAGGGCCCTTTTTTTGTGATAGGCCTTGGGTAGGTACCCTACCTGCTCTTGCTCAAGGCCGGTGTTGCATACGATGGAATTTCACTTTTTAGAAAATTAATTCCGAAGAATCAATTAAATAAAGAATCATTATCATTTGTCTTAAACCTTAATTTTTATTAAATCACTAACAGGCAAACCATTTAATCAAGTTAAATAATTAAATATTTGAGAGGGAATAAGAAAGGGTACTAAGTACTAACTCGCTTGTAATAAGATATATTCTTTTTGGAGTGGTTAAGTCTTGCATTGTTTGATTAGATGTCATGCTAATGTAAGATTGATTCCGCTAATCATTTTGTCTAAGAAATAATGGGAAGTCACGAATCTACTGTCAATCTTTTTGGTTTACCCCTTTTTTCTTCCAACCAATAAATCAAAGTTGAGGTCAATTGAGGGCAGACTCCTCACTGTCGTTTTCATATCAAGTCCTTATTTGACTGCTTCTCACGACAGACACGTAATTGGTGTGCATTCACACGCAAAAGACATCCCGTTCCACTTCCAGTTGTTGTACAGCAGACGAATCGTCGGCATCTCGTGTTGACCATTTATAAACTCGTCATAAAATGTCAAGTAAACTTTGATTAAGCTAAATTTACTTAAATGAAATCTGAATTTTAATCTCTAACGCCACTAAATTCGCCATTCGCTTTGATCCGGAATACGCATCGCTTGAGTTTTAGGAAACTTCTAATTGACTAATATGTGTCGAGAATTTTGTAAGAAAAATTGTATTTATGTTAAGAAGAGAGTTGAAGAAGAAGTTGGTTATTAAAATTTAAAAAATTCAATCGATATTAAACCTTTATGAGATCAATTATTTACTGAGAATAAGCAGAAGCTCAGTGGCAGTGTGAACCAAGATTGTGCGTTTGCAAGTGAGTTGGTCTAAAAGCCATCAATATTCCAATGTTGTGGGTTGATGTAACTGAAACTGAACATATGCATATTGGTTTTTTCTAATATTTTTATAAAAGTTGACTTTTATTGCTCCAACTAGTCAACTCTGTCTTATGGTTGGAGGATGATGTCGTGGCGTGGGACCCAAGCATTTCAAAACTGGTCCCATCTGACCGTCAATTGCTGAGTCCGCGTGTTTTTATTGTCTCACAGAAATTTCATCTCAAATTCTCCTCATCAAGCCAAACTGGAAATTCCCAAAAGGTCCCCATTTCGAGAATTTACAAGTTAACGAGAAAAAGTTTTTGAAAAGAAGGGCATTTACGTAAAGTGAGTAATATCTAACAGCCAGAACTGAATAACGAAGGAAGAGGTGGCCTATACGTAATTGGAAGACAAAGTCGGCACGCGCTCAGTCTCGCGTCAGCTTTTGCGAAGTGTAGTATGTATTCTACTATTCTTACAGATGCAAACGATGTTCCACTCTCTGCGTGCGCTGTCGTCCCTTCTCAAACTCGGCTTCCTGTTCCTGAAAGCTATCCACCCACCTTCTCTCTTCTTTCCTTATTTTCCACTTGACCGACCCTACTTTTCATACGAGAAAACCCACTGAGTCGTTTTACTTGTGCTTCACCTTCTCCATGGGGTTGGCATAGTCGGAAGTTGTATGATATGGTTGATAATTGCATCTGATTGTTAGAAGTTAGAACACGAAATCCAAGTTGAAGAGGGTCGCCGGAATGGGTAACTGCTTAGACTCTTCTGCTGCTAAAGTTGACACCACCCAGAGCTCTCATACTCCGTCCAGTAAAGGTCTTTCCTTTTATTTGGTTTTCTTTTTCTTTTTTTTTTCTCTTTTGTGCTCTTCGGTTTTGGGGCCTTACCCTTACTGTCTTGCTTGTTCAGTGCTCGTGTTTAACGGGTTTTGCTTTGTTTTCACGCAAGGTTCGTGCTTTTCTATGGTTTTTGTCGATGAGGTTTGGATGGGTTGACTTGTGCTTTAATTGCGAGCTTTTCTTTGTGGGACTTGGCTATGGCTTGTCTTCATAGAATTATAATTGTAAAGTGTGGCCTTAGATGGTGGATTGATTTTGTTGATATGGCAAACTTTTCGCTTCATCTCCATGAAGCATAATTCTTTCACTTTTCAAGTAATAGTAATATGTATTGGTTTTGTGGGTCGTTTTGCTAAATATGACTAGTTTAGTGATTTCTATCCTATAATATGGTTCAGGAGTTACTGTTTATGCATTTTGGTTAGAGAAGCTAATATACTTTTTACGATGGTTGGCTTTCTTTATAAATTCTTGATTTCTGAATCCTGGAAATGTTGGTGAATGGACCCGGGTAATATGTATTGTGAGATTCATTAGTTGGGATATCATTTGATATATTCCATCTCTTGAAATTGATATGAATCGAATAGTTGTCTGCAAATGTTAGGGGCTTGATGATTTGAAAGGTCAAACTTGTCAGTTTGTGCCTCTGATTTGGATATGCCCTCTCTAGCTAGAATTAGATTTATTCTTAATAAATAGGAGTCGATCATGGCGGAATTCTTTCCAATTTGATTGTTTTGAGTTGAGTATGTTGGCAACAGATGTTCCGGGCTCAGAAAAAGAAACTTATATTTCACAAACATTCTCTTTGATTTAAGAGCTCAAAATCTTAATACAGTAAGATAGTTAAACCTTTTTCTTGTATGTTTAGTGTAACGGTAAAGGCATGGCCAAGCCGGAGGCACGATGCCCAAGTTTCCATTTTCCATTATATGACATCAAAACTGAAACTCTGCTCAGTTTCAATTTTCCATAATTTGACGTCAAAACTGAAACTCTGCTCCTCTTTCTTTAATTGTGTGCATCAGGTGCTTCAAGACTATCTAGCAAAACTAGCCGTTCATCTGTCCCTTCCACTTTGACTATCCCATCATACAGTGGAAAGAGCAATTTTGACAGCCTTCCCACACCAAGAACTGAAGGTGAAATATTGGGGTCTCCAAATGTAAAAGGCTTCACATTCAGCGAGCTAAGAAATGCCACTAGAAACTTCCGTCCTGACAGTCTTCTTGGTGAAGGGGGATTTGGTTATGTTTTCAAAGGTTGGATTGACGAACATACATTGACTGCTGTGAGGCCTGGGTCGGGAATGGTTGTTGCAGTCAAGAAGTTGAAACCTGAAGGTTTTCAGGGCCACAAAGAGTGGTTGGTAAGTTTCTTATTCTTTCCATAATGAAGATTTTCCTTTTCACTTAAATAATAAATTTCGTGTTATAGACAGAAGTAAATTATCTCGGGCAACTTCATCATCCAAATCTCGTGAAACTGATTGGATTCTGCTTAGAAGGTGAAAATAGGCTGCTGGTCTATGAATTCATGCCTAAAGGGAGCTTAGAGAACCATCTGTTTAGAAGTAAGTAACTTTGAATTTATTTAGAATCTTTTTCTTTGCCTACCTTATTCTTTAAGTTAGTTTCCTTTCGACAAATGGTCCTTCTGTAGTTGTCCAGAACAGGAAAGCAAGAAGACACTCTGCTATTGCTTTTCTTGGTATAGTGAAGCCTTTTTGTCTTTTGACATAAAGTGACTGCAGTTCACAAAATTGTTATTTCTAGAATTATGTCAAAATAATGGGAGTCTCTATTTCCCACAGTGCTAGGTAAAAGGTTAGTTATGTTATTGTCTCTTTTCACCTTAGGTAGATACTTTGTCTGTGGTCGGTCACTTTAGGACTTTGACCCCTCATGCAAGTATCATGTTAATCCTCATCCTTTAATTTGCTAACTCTCCTCTGTTTTCCATTATCACTCTTGCTAGCCCTTTTCCTGTTTCCTTCTTTGATAGACAAAATATACATTTATTTGGTTCAAGGGTAAGTGCCTTTTTAATGAAGAAGAAAAGTTGGGACTTGGGTAGTCATGATGACCAGGAGACTCTCTTTGGGGGATCATCTATCGTTGCTTCTGAATTTCCATTTAATCTATGGACCTGTTATCTCAGAGGTTCCTACTGCTGCTTTGTGTTGTAGTCTAGGCCTTGCCTCACTAAATGCCATCAACTACTCAACTACGTAACTAGAAGCAAGGCTCTCCTCATATTTCAATGTTTTGAATTTCTCAGGATACAAACAGCTGCTTTCATTTGGGTGCTGACCTGTACATGGTTAACAGACACTAGTACATAAAAATGGGCAAATTTTGTTGTGCAGTGCATTGATGGACTGACTGAAAGACCTAAATTGGAAAAGTTATCCATGACAAAATTTCATTCTGGATTTCCTATATTTGGTTTTAAAGTGGCTTCGAATGGAATGTGCTGACTATGAAACTCTTGTGCATACGGTGTAGAAAGCTATCTGATCTTTGATGTCAAATTTTGATTTTTAGGAGGGCCACAACCCCTGTCATGGGCAGTACGAATGAAAGTTGCCATAGGTGCTGCTAGAGGGCTCACTTTCCTTCATGATGCAGAGTCCCAAGTTATATATCGTGATTTCAAGGCTTCTAATATTCTACTTGATGCGGTATGCCAAGCTTAAAGTGCATGAATTCATGCTCTTGTTGTTTTCTTCATGTTCTTCTTTGCCTTTTAACTTGCATGATCTTTTACAATGATTTAAAACTAATATCCTGGCATTAAAATGCTTTGTTTCCAGGAATTCAATGCAAAACTTTCCGATTTTGGATTGGCAAAGGCAGGCCCCACTGGTGATAGAACTCACGTGTCAACACAAGTTGTGGGTACTCATGGGTATGCAGCTCCTGAGTATGTTGCCACAGGTCTGCCAGTTGGTCTTTTTTCCTTGATATTTTAAAGCAAATTTAAATTCTTAATTATCTCTAATTCCCACAATTATGTTGCAAAATAAGCTAATTTACTAATGATGTCTTTTTTTTTTGTGAACTAACACTTTATATCTTAAGTGAATCAATAGTCTGGGTTGATCATTAGCTAATGACTGTTGTTTGATGACTTGTATCCTTCTTAGGTCTTCCGAGAAAAAACTTTTAGTTCTGGAGCGATAGTTGTTAAGAAGGTTCTTTACTGAAAGATGTTGAAAAGGTCTGTCACTGCAAAGATGTGGTAGTTCATGAAAAACACAGATTCCAGAGAACAAGCGTAATACTTAAATAAATCATGGAGATATGAGTGCCAAAGATGGCTTTCTTAGAATGTAATGCTCTTGTTGTAGTTTCTGAAGGAGAGATCTATTTCTTTGTGTTGCATGTTTTTACATTTTGCCTCAGAATTGTGACTTCTTTTATTTTCCAATATACTAATGTATGCATTTACATTCTAAGTTTTTACAGACGATTTGAGCATGCTCTGATTTAATATCTTCACAGATAATATGTAACCGGTCTTGTACATATATTCATTTTAAATGTTATATTTTGAGTCAATTTATCTGCGTGACATAGCTTCTTTTACTCAACAGGCCGGCTGTCAGCCAAAAGTGATGTCTATAGTTTTGGGGTTGTCTTACTTGAATTACTGTCCGGGAGACGTGCTGTTGATAAAAGCAAGGTTGGTTTGGAGCAGAGTTTGGTAGATTGGGCTAGACCCTATTTGGGTGACAAGAGGAAAGTATTCCGGATTATGGACACAAAATTGGGAGGTCAGTATCCTCAGAAAGGTGCCTTTATGGCCTCAAACATAGCCTTACAGTGCCTAAACAATGAAGCCAAGTTGAGGCCTCGCATGTCTGACGTATTAGCAACTCTGGAGGAAATTGAAGTTTCAAAAACTGCAGCGAAACATTTTCCATTGAATCATCCAGCAGTTCATTCACCTGTTTGTAGGTCGCCATTGAGGCAGCACCAGTCCCCTCTTCGTTTTACGCCTAATGCATCCCCATTGCCATCTCACCGACAGTCCCCACGATTACGCTGAGTGAAGAATATCATCTGTAAATTGTTTTGAATTGCTTCTGCATGGATGTAGAATTTGATAGGCTGCCTAACTTGATATAATTTTGAATCCAGTGTTGTTAAAGCATATTAGCACCGATAATACTGTAGAAGATTGTACCAGTGTTATAGGAGATTGTAGCTTTCTTAGACAGCAGTCATCTGCAAAACATTTGTAGGTATCTAGTTTTGATACGATCTTGGCTCATTCTGTCATACAATTTTTTGTACAATTGTTTAGCTTGTCATGGCAACTGGTAATGGGCAACTGGTAAGGGGCAACATGAACATGACATATTGTAGTTATTGGGGTTGCTCTAGGGCACTAGTTCTATCTGCTTGGAATGTTAGTAAAGGTTACATTTTCACCTCGCAAGCGGGCAGAATGTAATCATGCACAGAATTTGAACTTGGAATCGAAAAACTTTGCAGGCTTGCTGGATATGAAGTAAATCAAAAAGTCAGTTTACTACGCAATCTCATGTTTGTGCAAGTAGATGATAAAAGTCAATTGCTTTTTGGCTTCCCTTGTTTGGCTGCAACAATTGTTCTAAATCCACAATTTCAGCCATTGTTGGTCTGGCCTTAAAATTTGACTAAGGGCATCTGAGGATTATTTTGGCTAACTTTTCAGCCTCTTCCATAGGAATGTGCCCGTCAAGTTTCTTGTCAATAACATGATGTAGTTGCTCAGTGTTGCGAAGATGTAGTTTAGCCCATTGCACTAGATTTCCCGTTTGTCCATCTGTGCATTTTTTACTGCACCACAGCCTGAATATCTCCAGAAGTACCACACCGAAGCTATATACATCTGTTTTCAGTGTCAAGCGATCTGTAACAAAAAGAAGAAGAGTGTATCAGCTACAAAATTCTATTATAATGAATCAAAATCTAAGTTCTCCATAACCACTTTCAGACTGCACGTGTAGCTACATATTCAGGAGTAAAGTAACCTCGTGTCCCGAATACTCTAGTTGATATCTGGCCCTTGGCACCATCAGATCCAAACTTAGCCAACCTGAAGTCTGAGAGCTTGGCATTGAAGTCCTGAAACCAACATTGCTCATGGTATAGTGTAAACAAAATAACAGCACCTGAAAATCTGCAGATTTATCAGAGGCTTGTTAATGAAAATTCACGCTGTCAAGCAGAATATTTGAGGCTTTGACGTCACGATGAATGATCAGCTTTCGATTGTTGTGAAGATGTTCCAAGGCCCTCGCAGTTCCCAACAGCTATCTTGATTCTCGTTGATCACTCTAGTTGCTTCTCATGCTCTGTTTAAACCCACCAAGAATTGTGTCAGTATTTTTCTCTCCGGATTGTTTTTACCCGAGTTATTCGTATGAACTTGCTTGGAAAATTGTGTAAAGTTACTTACCTCTGCAAAGATGTGCATCCAAGCTACCTTCTGCATGTACTCGTACACCAACATTTTACGCTTACCTTCACAGCACTACCCTATGAGGTTGGCTATGTTTGGATGATTCAATCTACTCAAGATTTTGATTTCATTCTGGAAAGATGAAAGTAAAAAATTTCAGTGTCGTAGCGCGAGTTTGAGAATTGAGAGACCAGACCGGCCATTCATGATGTCCTTGTTGTCTATCTTTTTTAATTCTCTTGACAGCTATTGCAGATGCTCCATTACTTGGTTTTGCAGTTCTCATGGTGGAAAAGTTGATATACCCTTTGTAACTTCACCAAATCCTGCTTGGACGATAAAGTTCTTCTCACTGAAGTTTTGGGTGGCAGCTTTAACACGCTGTAGGGAAAACAATAGCATTTCACCTTATATTCGTGCAGTACATCATCTTTCTCATTCACTTCCCAGATGAGCCAGCCCGTTGCAGTGGCTGGAAAACTATCTTTCACATACTTACTGCCTCTGACTACATGAAGAAACACTTTACATAATCAAAATTAGATTCAGAAGGAAAGTATACAGCACATTTTACACCAAGGTTTTACATAGTGAAGCGAGTGATATGATTGCATCAATTTCCAACCTTCATTGTTTCAATAACGTTCCAATAATGACTGACAGCAATATTTTGACCAACACTACAGTTCGAAGGAGCTTGGACTCTGACAACCTCATTTTCATCACCCGGATTTAAAAGACGAAGGCAGGACTAGGACTATAAGTGTACCTTTCAGAGAGTTGGAAGACACAGTCAGAATCCTGGCAGGAAATGCCTTGGAACTTCTTCTGCAACCAGAAATTTGGATTCCATCTTCTGCTTGAAGAGAAACAAAAATACAAAAATGTTAGAAAACCGGGTTGGGATCCGATTCGAACCGCAACGGAATAATCACGAAATTTTTTTGTGAGTTTTGATTTTCCGAAAATCAAGATCTATTTAATTCTATAAAATGGTTAACACGATCACAATAAAGCGAAATTTAATTGTACCTTATTCCGAAGCTTGATCTTTATCTTGATGTATCATTCGAACCGTTTCTGAAACCAATCCGTCTCAACCACCATAACCGCACAAGTGTCTGACCTCTAACGGTATTCACAGAACAGGTTAAGAGAACTCTGTAACTTTTACAGAGAGGATTAAGTATAAAGTGCTAGCTCCATAGAACTCAAATCTATTTATAATAAGCTTTGAACGTTTTAGTAATTTAATTGAAATTAAATATTAATTTCAATTAAACTTTAATTAGAATTACAAATAATTCTAATTAAATACCAATTATGCCCAAATAAGATTCAATATCTTATATTGATCCTTATGTATTAAATATCTCATATTTAATCATAAAATTTCTCAAACTTTATAATTAAGTCCAACTTGATTAAATCAACTTTGCTCTCTCCGACTTTATTCTATTTGGATATCTCATAACCCTTTATTACCCAATTTAGTTCTAATCCTTTTGTGAATTGTTATTCCATTCAATAGATCACATGTATAAGATTTAACAATTCAATACCATCATCATCCTTTCACCAAAGGTTTATTTGGTTATTCTTCGACTATACAAGTTTCATAAGTTTCATACGATTCATAATCAAAAGGATACATATATCCTAGTATGTAAGTTTATGATTCTCATTTTATTGGTTTAACCAACATGACATAAAAGGATTGTCTCGGTTATCCTTTTTTTTCTTTCCATTTATGTTAAGCATAAGTCTCCTTTAATTCAACACATACAAACTCTTTGTATAAATTGGATCAACTACTTTCACTCAACAACCTATTTCTAGCCATGCATTGAACATTACAATAATGTTGAATCTAAATTTAGTATCAAATACTCATAAGCATGAACTAGAAATGCATATGATCTCTATCATATTAGATATAGACAAGGAAAAAAATGTAATCATTTTCTTCTTATAACAACTATTGTCATACTATAGTAAAGCCTTTAATTGACGTCCATGCTTATACTTTTAGTAGACTAAATTAAGTGAAACAATTTCATCAAGGTACTATACCTTTTTACTCTACTCCATGCAACCCCTTGCATTTAACATGGTGTTGACATAAATCTTACATGTCATCGTCAAAGTTTACGAGCCATTAGTCAACTCAAAATGTCAATACATTTTGTCATTTATATGATTTTGACATATCTCTAAAACTTTGTCATTTATGGAATACAAGTTGGTGGCGCGACCTGATTGCCCTGAGAATATACACTACAGTTATCTAGCATATTATATAGATGCAGTCATGGAAATAAACAGGCAACAATTTGGACATTAACAATAAATGGGTTAGTAGTACCTCTTTGGATGGTATACCTGCAGCCAGTGTTAAGGGCATATATTACATCTATTACAGTGACTTTATATATTGTTGAAAACAACCTGAGAATATATTATTTATGCAATGGAGAACATCCTAACTATCATCGCGGCAAGGTCCATCACAATACAGGTCAGTTGCTTCAGGAGGCACGCCAATGTTGCCACTCACTGTTAGCCTGTATTCCTCGTTGCATTCCGCGTAATAAATGTCACATTTGCAGCTACCAATTGTTATAAATTGATAATTTCATAAGAAAAAGAATATAAATCTTATGACCTAGAATTTAATGATCAAGAATACATCGCTAACACAAATCTTGAATCAGGACATACAACCTTATTATTGAAACAAAACAACGCGTTGCCTACAGTTTCAACTGGAGTATCCTCTGCATCTCCTGATCAATAATCCAAAATCATCTGATGGAGTAAAGGAAACGTAGTGAATGGAGAAGCAACGTAATATATAGTTACCTGTGTAGCATAACAGATAGGTAATGATGAGTATAAGCATAATGAAGATGACACACTGTTTTGACCAAACTGGCAACTTGATAGCCATTGTAAAAGATATAAATTAACAACGGGTATTACATGTGAAGAGAGTGAGTGTAAACTATAATAACGTTGAATAAAGGCAGGTGAAGATATGTGCATTGAGATATGAACAGAAAAGGAGGAAGCATTAGTTGGTAGTTTGCTGCATCAATCCACCTTCAGCAAACTGTGACCCAGGAATGGTGCACAGGTGCATAACCCATCCAACGTGTCATCTCCTTCAAAACATCCAACTTTGAGCGTCAAGCACAAAGTTGAAAATGAAGTTCTAGAAGACGTAGACAATCATTTAAAAGGTGACGTTAAATTATAGAACGCAAGATAAAATAGTTATATGTGTAAGTGATAAGTCGACTTGTACCATGTGTAAGTCGACTTACACATGTTCGGTACCGATAAGTCGACTTGTTCATTGGATAAGTCGACTT
>JANPWT010000007.1:23205724-23216025 GCA_024678245.1 Erythroxylum densum
GGTACAACTGATTAAGCAACCCCCATACGCTTGACCTGGTACATGAAAGTCGAGTCATCGTATCAACACTTTTCTATGGGACTCGCTGGTGATTCCACACCTAGTGCCTGGACATCGACGAGCTCATCACCTAGGGTCATGACGCTCTTGTCGATTGTAATTCGAACTCACCATGGATGAAAGTCGAGCCAACACTGATAATCAGTGGGTGTGAACATTAGTTTGGCCGATTAGTGGCATCACACATGATTGTTTTGGCTTATTCTGGTATTTATTTTCTGACAAGATTTGATTTATACATCTAATGTTTTTATGCATTTGTATACTGAAACTAGAACTTATGTTCACCAAATGGGAGATTAATAGGCTGGGCCTATGTAATTCCTAACTAGTATATGATGAGGCATAGGCTAGGCCTATGTGTTTTTATGTCATGTATATTTACTTCATAGGTTATCTACACTGTCTTAATATGATCAAATTCTATTTGTGTTACATGTTTTTCCTACTCACTGAGTATTTAGTGTACTCACCCCCCTCTGCTTTCCAACCATGCAGGTTAATTTAATGAGTTTGAAGCTATGAGTAGATCGTGCAGTCTTTTGACATTTTTGGGGTTTTACCACACGTGGGTAGTTTCTTAGTTTTTATTTTTGTTGTATAGTGGCTTATAAACTGTTTTACAGTTTTACTAGTTTGGTTTTGTTAATATACTTTATGATTATATAAACTTAACTTTTGACTGTTTGTTGTTGTAAACGGCTTTATGTATAAACTTTCAATACTGTTGTTGAGATTGTCTTAAGTGGACTTTAAAGTCCTGAAATTGTGGTTGGTTGTGAATATAGAAGAGTGCTTGAAATTGTTTGCAGGTTTTGGGATTTTTAAAATAAAGCCATTGTGTTGCCCAAATTTTTCAAAAAAAATAAAATAATAAAAAAGAATGAAATATTCAGTTAGCCTTGCATAGTCGGATTAAGGACACCGATAGTGTCCTTAGCCCAGTTATGCAGCAGTTGTTATGGGCCTAATTTGGTATCGCGTCGTGACAAAATATGTTGAAAGCCTGTATAATAACGAGATCTTCTTCACGGGTGTGATTGGTTACATTACAGTGGTGAAGAATTCAAAGGTCTGAGTTACAAGTCACATCAGTGAAGAAGTTATCACAGGTGTGAATTATGTCACACTCATGAAGAAGGTCTCATGGGTGTGATTTAGCATGTCATTGCCATGACATCCAAGTACAAAATGTTAAAACGTTGGAAACTACATATATAAAGTGCATGAGAAGAAGGCAATAAATTGAAAAGAGAAAAAGGAAAACTTGGGTTCAGCAGGAACTTTTTCTCTGTAAGAACTACAAGTGAATGGAACTCTATAAGTAGCAGCTGTAGAATGAAACCATTTCTTACATGTCATATACCAGTTTTGCAAGATGTGTTGCAAGGACATGTTAGCTTTAATCCATGTTGTCTGCAAAAATATAATCAATTTTTTATTAAAAAATCAATATCAAATAAGCAATGTTCATGAGAATATAAACTGTATTTACCTTACTGATAGAATTCAATAAGATGATTTTGGTAATTTTCTAATGTGATCCAAAAGATATATCAGGATTATATCTCAAATAAACTTGTTGGTTTATAAGAGTTTTAAGTTCCTTATTGTTTCTTCGTGCCGTGGAACATAATAATTATAAATATAAAAGCACCAAAATATTATAAAATTTGTATATAATTTAATTGGTCGTTGTAGTAAAGATAAGGCTAACTTTTAAGATCCACAACTTCTTCTATTAGTGGATCAATAAGAATCGTTGAGTCAAACCAAGTGGATAATGCAACACCTAAAATTGTCAATTGTTAGGTAAAAATAAAATAGAAGTATAAGTAATAAAATGTAATAGCATGATGAAGAAAAAACAAAAATACCGTTATAGAAGTTCACTTTTAGTCTGTGACACACAATTATCGGATAAGAATGTAAGGATTTGGTAATTTGTTGGCCCTTATTAGTAACAAAAGAATTCCACATTTACAATATAAGTGTTTGCTGCCTAATAAAAAACAAAAATTTTAGAAAAAAGAAAGAGAAATTATCTCAGTTTTTGTGAAGTATAAAGAATAACAAAGAATTTAAATTACTGTTTATTGGCAAGAACAAATTTTTGCATAGTTGAATGTTTGACATCTTCTGATCCAACATTGTATAAAGAAATAGATAAAGGCTTTAACCAACTGATTTTTCCTTGTCATTTACGTAGTTCATAAGATTGCTGAAAGGTGTGTAGTTAAATTTCATAGGGATGATGGCATCATCATGGGGTATAGGTTCAATGACAGTGCAACTTTTAATTATCCATTGTATTTGTAAGTCTTCAGTTTGATATTGAAGCGAAATAGGTTTTACAATGGCATTACAAATAATATATTTTTCACATGGATACAAAATATGGCTCATTCGTTGGATATCATGGTTGAATATGATACCTTCAAATTATGATCCCTTTTAATAATAAAGAAATTGTTAATAATTAAGTCAAAAAAATAAACATTTTGAACGAAGAAAGTGTAATTGTTATACCTCAAAATCAATAAAGATAAACTTATGTCTTTTTAATGGGGTGCCAGGTGATACAATAACATGCATTTTTCTTAGACAATAATTTCATATTACCACCATTGAGTACTAGGTAAAAAATCCTTAATCAATAAAAGTTTTTCCGTCCTGAAAATTTTGTTTAATAATTTAATCAGGGGAAACGAATTTTTTTATATGAAATGAAATTATATCAACTTGAATAACAATTAATATACCTTCTGACAAGTTTATACTTTATAATTTGACGAATTGAAATATTTCATTGAACACAATATTTCTTATCCTTTGATCAAACTTTCAAGATTCAAAAGTTCTTAAAATAATTAGAAATTTAACTGATTTAGGAGTTCAAGCTCTTGACAGAGCTATATATAACTGTCCATGTGAGAATGCAGGCTAATGGATATAAATTCCTACATAATCAAGTGTCTAACCTTGGGATTTGTTTATGGTCATTGTAAAAACACAAACAAACAGGGAATTGCATTCTGGCAAGGTATTCCATTGTTTCATTCTTTAAAGATTGTAAGGAAATTTTAGGTATAAAAACTAATTTTTCTTTGTAAGGTCCAAAGATAATTTATGCATAAATTGTATGGTCTTTTAATTGTCTACATATTAACCTTATCCCATTACATAGTCCCTTAGTTGGATTCAAATAGGTCAAGAGCATCCTTGGGAAGCCTTCTTTGAGTAAGAGTTTGTGTGCAGGAAGCCTTTTAGATTTAAAGAATTAAGAAAATCTTCATAATCTGTTTGATGTCTTTGGTTAATTGTTTTGTTGAAACTTATGTACGAATGCATATATCCTGACAATTTTTTAATCATCATGTCATTAATTTCATTAACATAACTATTTGTTGGACATAGTATACATCTATTTATCATCTAGTATGGATCAGATTAATACAAGCTTAGATCAAGGAAGGCGTTTTCAAGTAACCTGGTGAAGGCAACGGTGCATCAAAAAGATGTAATTGTAATTCTTTTAGAAAAAGGATAGTAAAATATATAATGAAAAATTTGTGAACCTATTAAGAGACTCATCCTTGCTATGATAAGGAATAACCAAATTTTCTGGCAAGGATATTTAATCTTGCTCATCAACTGGTTCAGTGCCTTCTCCTACACATAATAAAAATTCAGAAAAAGCTAGATTTGATATAGCTCTCATATTTATTGTCAGACAAAATTTACACATCTATTGCCAAAGATGTGAATTTAGAAGACTCAAATCAATTAGTTATTATTCTGTAGCTTAGTCAAATGGGAAAAGTTTGATGAAAATCACCACCAAATACAACAATTTTTCCTCCAAAAGGTTCATTAGAGTCTATGATATCTTGAAGCAAATCATGAAATGCTTCTCGTTTTTCTATGAAAGCCTCGTCCCATAAGATAAGGATACATTCAAATATCAATTTTCCAATACTGCTTTGCTTATTTAACTGACAAATTTTTTTCTTTGAAAATCAAGCAGAATTTTAAATCTTGAGTGAGTTGTCCTACCACTAGGAAGGACTAATGCTGCAACACCTGATGTCGTAATAGTAATAGCAATTGAGATATGCCATTGTGACCGTAAATTTGCAAGGAGAGCTCGATATAAGAAAATCTTCCCAGTTCCACTAGGACCATCAATAAAAAAAATTCCAGTGCTTGAAGCCAAAATTGAATCCAAAATCAAATGAAATATGTATTTTTGCTTGTCATTCCACCTTGACTATAATAATAGGTCTTCTGGATCAACCTGTATATTCTTCTCACTTTGGATTTTTTTTTACTTTGATTTTGATGACAATCAACACGAAATTGATGATCAACAAAATGATAATCAGCTAAGGTTTTCCCCATTTGCTCCAAAGATTTATTAATACCTTGAAGGGTCATTTTTGTAATCTCATCATATGTATAGGCACTATAGGAAGAAGCATATTGGTAGTCAAAACAAAGGTCGTCTTTGAATGTTTCCTAAAGCAGCTTAGGGTTTGTTGGTAAACAATATAATAGAAGTGTAGCAAATAAAAGTCTGAGTAATGTCAACATTTGAAACATTGTAGCTTCCTCAAGAGTTTGTTGTATATAAAAATCAGACACTAGCAATCTCAATTGTAGTGCAGCTTCTCTGAAACAACTTCTTTTCTCACCATCAACAATTAACAAGTCATCAAATGATGTTAGTCCTTTAATATATGTAAGTAATAGCCTTAAGTAATACCTTTCTCCTTCTCTAAAGTCAACAGTAACCAATCTTCCTATTACTTTTTTTGACTTCTTTCTGACCATGTTTTTGTTTTTCGATTCCAAACAAAATGTTTTGGAAAATATTTATACAAACATTTCATCTCTTCTGCCTTTTTATTTATCAAATTTATTTTGAAAAATTCAGTGGGCATTGTTTTTAAGAAGTCAGTTTTTCTTAATAAATAGAACAGATCTGCATTTCTGTTAAAGGAAATAAACTGATGATTTGGGAGATGAACCTGGAGTATAAAAACTAATGGATTAATCTCTGCTAGGTGAAATTCATATATACGCTATAAAGCTCCAAAAGGTGAAATCCAATTGCCTTCTTGGAAATTTACGATGCAACTAACTTTTACATGGAAATAAAGATTTAAATTATTAATATTTCATAAATTCAAAAGTGGATCCAAACCTTTAGAAATTAAATATTTGATTATCAGAATGTTACCAAAAAATCAAAATAAACCCTGATTATCATATTTTTACTAAAAAATAAAAACAAAGAAAACTTACATTTGATTTATTGTAAGTTATTGTTCTTCAATTTGTAAATTGGTTTATGAATTTGCTTAATTGTGAATCATAATCAGTGAATAATTTATAAATCCTAATAATTAAGATGATTTTTATTAAATGACAAATTATGACAAAATTGATTGTATGAATACACAGACGAAAACAATTGTTATGTTTTGTTAAATTTTTGTACTTATTTTGTGGCATAGCATAGAAAAGAAGGAAGCATTCCTGGTAGATTAATATACATCATAAGTAATTGTTACTATTAATACGTATAAAACATAAAATTTTCTATTATGCTAAACTTAATAATTGTTGTTTTGCTAATCTAAGAACTGGCAAATATAAATACATATTCTTCTAGTAGAAAAAATATTTCATCATATATGCATTTCATCGTATCAAGTAAAAGATTTCATTATATATATAAAAATAAGTTGTACAATCCGCATAATTTAGTTCTTATTCTAAAATCGATGTGATATAGAAAAGTAAGGATGCTTCAGACGAGATGGTATACTAGAGACCAAACCACCAATTGGGGCTCCCATAATTGACCTATAAATGATCTCATTATAGGGGCTCCTATAAACTTTTAAATAAGGTAAAAAAAGACTCGTTATAGTTGCGAGATCTATATGTTTTCTTGGAAAATAAATACATAGCAGGTGTTGTGGGGTTTATGGTTTAGCAATTTTAATTGGCTCAATAATACGCTGTGGAATGGGAGTAAATGGGAATAAAATTTTATTGGTAGCTGTTGCATAAGCATTAATATTTTGATAGCACGTTCTATCAATGGTGATGCAAAAGAAATAGATCTCGCGTTTAACAAATTAATGTATGATGAGGTTAAAGAAGAATTGGTAGTGGACCTAGAAGTTGGTACGGTTAAAGTAAGATACCATGATTTGTTTGAATCAGAATATGGTGATGTTGTAAATGAAAACCTTGACAAGTGTAAGCCATCTTTAACTGTTGATCCTATGGAAGGGTCTTTAGGAAATTCTAGTGATTCTTTAAAATCCAAAGAAGATACGATCATAGTTATGGTTGAAAATTCAACAAATGGTCTGATACCCCATAATAAAAATAAAATTTTGTATCATACATTAATACAAGACAACACATTACAAAAACAACAAGAATAATGTAATTGTTGTGAACCAAATTTTAAATAAATGGAAAGCTTTTTTAGAAAAATTTAAAACATATTAAATGTTTATTAAAGTAACATTAATTATTTGTAGATTTAATTTCTAACAACCGAATAATCTTCATTTATAATAGTGTGTATTTAAATATCCAACCTATGAATAAAAAATATTGTCTACGTGAAATAGCCCAGCGCATGCGTCTTTAGATAGTCATCGTATCAATTGAAATTATTGACGAATATCTATGGAAAGATTTTTTGCTATTCGACAACAAATTCTTCTGAAACGAGTACAATTAACGTATTTCTACGAACAATATAAACATGTCTCACACCCATGAAAGTGAATTAAGATGTCAAGCGAACTTTAAAAATGTTTTTAATCTTTCTCTACCAAATTTGTTGTAATGAGGGCTTAACCTATATTTTTATTCAAAAGGGTAAAAGGAAACTCAGCAGTTTGATTTACCAAACATGTTGTATGTCACAACCGTGACATATTGAGTCACACATGTGACACCGTTTCATGGGAGTGACTTAACGTGTCACGCCCGTGAAAGATATAATTTGCTTGAGGATTTGCGAGAAAGTGCAAACTAATTTTTCAGATGTTTTCACTGCAAAATGATATTTGAGTAATAACTAAGTGACAAATTTTGTCTAATATAAGAAACTTTTAATCCATATTTAATTTAAATTCAAAAAACTAAATTTGAAAATAATTAATCAATTTTTTATATAATTAGTAAATAAGCCTCTTTAATTAATTGTGTAATTCTTTTAAATTTAAATGTAATCAATTTTTCTATCCAGTTAAGTTAAATTAATGGAATAATTAATACATTATTATTATTATTATTATTATTATTATTATTATTACTACTACTACTACTGCTACTACTACTACTACCAATCATGACTGTTAATTAATAGTGCATTTGTATATACTATATTATATAGAATATAGTAACAGTCAAATTTGATATGAATTAAAAAATTAATATATGTTTAAAGATGTTTTACACAAGACAACGTTGTTCTATATTCTACAACTACAAATCCGAGGTTAATGTTGATGAAGAAATTAGTGGTGGAAGTATTATCCTAGACAAGATCCTAAAATATTGACATAATTTAGACTTCAAATAAAAATAAGCAGAGTTAATAGGAGCAACAAATTTTCCCTAATTTGCTACAGTTGATTTTATGATCATGGATAGTTGATTTTCTGATCATAGACATATCATCTGATCATAGAGATATCATCTTGACATAGTTGGTTGTAGGAGCACCAGGATAAGGAATATGAAATATATCACATAAAGAAACATGAGCCTTAAACCACCGTCCACATTCCAACAAAAATGAGTTAAAGTCATGATACTGATAAATAGAAAGCATCAAACATACATCCTCAAAAAGAGCTAATCTAAATAACAGATACATTTTTTATTAAAAAATGGAGAAAGACCAATCTCTGATTAAATTCCAAAATATAAACAACCTCATTCTAGCAAAAGGAAAGGAGAGTAAATATGTATACTTAATAATGACATAAATTTTGGTCAACTACTTGCAGCATATATATAGATGCCTTCTCCCAAACGAATCCAACGTTATTAAGAGTAAAGGTGTAACACCAAAATAAATGCAAACATATGGGAGAGAAATTATTTCCAATTTTAAACCTAGTTGGAATTGATTTAGTCCAATAAACTATATTTAACCCTAATATTTGCAATTAATTTAGTGGCGAAAAATATTTACATCCAAATTTAATCAAAATAGAGTATAAGTTTAAACCTAATTAATCCAAAATGCAACATATTAATTTCAAATCTAATCAGTTAATCTACATCGCTATTGGTATATTTTGATACAATAGACTATTTACAGCAGTGATATGATATGAACTGGGCAAACAAAAGGATCAAACCTACTCAGAGCAGTTATAAGATTTTGGGGATAAGTGGTAGACATTATGTAACATCCCGACCCTAATGGGAAGGGTACATGGGCCAATTTGGTCAGGCTAGTAATTTGCATTTCATAGTTCTGATGTGAACATTTGTTTGGCCTCTGATTGTAGAGGACTGAGTCAATTGGCACATGCACATATAGGTACCTGCATTCATGACTTTTCCCGGCATTTGATTTTGTAAATGTTTTGAATGGTGAATTTGTGAGATAATTAGATTGGATTATGATATATTGAGAATTATGGAATAATTGGGTGTGAATAGTGGATTTGGAACTGTATTAGAGTGATTGTCAATTGATTGTGAACTTTAGAAATGTTTCTGAAAATTTGGAAGAAAATGTCCAGACCGGAAATTCTCCGAGTGGCGGACCGATTGACTGAAAAGGACAGAAATAATTGTCTTATGGCAATAGAAAATTCAGATATATGATCTTGGAATTTATTATGTTGAGCCATTGAGATTTGGAGATGAGTGGACTGATTAGAGAGTTAAATGTTTTGGGAGGAAAATGACAAGAGGCTTATTTGTTCCGTATATATATTTGTTCTACGTTTGAAAAAGGAAGGAAAAAGGAAATTGTTTCTCCTCCTAGGGCACGAACCCTCTCCTCCTCCTTCGGTGTCTTCGTTCCTTTCTTCTTCTTGATTCTTGCTTGTTTTCTTCCTTGTGGTTAAAGATTGACGAAAACCTTTGAGAGAAGAAGATTATTTGATGAGTTTGGAGGGTTCATCGTTGGTGTTGAGAGAAGGGAAAGAAATTGGAGGAAATCCGAATGGTTAGGTTGCGTGATTTGGAGAGATTTGAGCTTCGATTGGTAAGTTAAATGGTTTAATGTTGTTTATTATTGTGTTAAATGCATTCATGGGGGTTTAATATGAAAGATTGTGAGTGTTTAGATGAGTTTTGACTGATTTTAGAAAGAGATTGGGCGAAAAATCAATCGGGGAAGACGAACTAGAGATCCGCACGTCGCGGCGCCTGCGCCACGACGCGGCGAGAATGAAATAAACGTTCTCGCCGCGGTGAATTAACAGGAAGGAGGTCGCCCCGGCGAGCCCGAAGGGGCCACGCCGCGGCGAGCTCACTTCGAATGCCGCGGCGAGCGTCCATACGCCGCGGCGAGGGCCAATTTCTGAATAGGTTTAATTTGGTTTTTGGGGCATAACTATTGGTGTAGACCTCCAATTGAGGTGATGTTTGATTCGCTATGATCTAGAGAAAGAGGTCTACAAATGAGGAAAAGAATGAAAGTTTGAATGTAAATTATTAGGATCCCGATTATTGAAAGAAAGCTAAGAATGTGATTGTATTGCAACCTAAGGATAGTTTCTTGATGATTGGGTTATAATTATGAGAATTTCGAATATGAATTCAGTGTAATTGGAGTCTTTAATAAGTGAATTTGATTTAGTTCAAAATGAAAATTGGTTTTGAGATCTTGTGAGCTTAGTTTAGTGCATATGAATTGGCAAAGGGAACTAATTGGTATAAACGAAATTGGTGAGTTCTACGGCATGTTATTGAACTGAAATGAGTCGATATTGATCAAGTGAGTGAAAGTTAGATACTGAGTAAAAGAAAGTGGAAAGTGGGAAATGGTACCGGGAAAATCATGAATAGGCATAGTACATCGTTTGTTCAGGGCATGTGCATCATTAATCATTTGATTGTGCATTTTGTAATGAATGGAATTGTTTGATTGTTATAGAGGCTCCGATGGATCGATAATCCACGGACAGTGCTGGAGCTTCCAGGCAACAGCTAGGAAGTTCAGGTGAGTAACCTAGTTG
>JANPWT010000007.1:23311317-23325663 GCA_024678245.1 Erythroxylum densum
CCTTCTTTATTCCTTTAATGCTTTTCTTATTCATTTAAGTCATTTAAAGACAATTAAAAGGGCTAAAAGCCCATCTTGCAAATCTTAAGCCCAAACACCTAATCAAACTTCCTAAATTAATCATACACTAACTTATTCTTTTAATTTCTAAGGATTTCTCAAAATTCTAATTTTAACTAAATCCTTTCAATTAATTTCTATAAATTAAGCACTTAAATCTCAAAATAAAGAAAACAAGCTTAAAGCGAATCGGGGCCCAACACTACAGGTACATTTGTCAATCTAAATGGCATCACCAAGAATTCATAGTGTCCATGCCTTGCCCGAAAAGCAGTCTTGTGTACATCATTCTCATTAATCTTCAATTGATGGTACCTAACCTCATATCTATCTTTGAGAATACTGTAGCTCCTCTTAACTGATCAAATAATTCATCGAGGGAAGTGGATATTTATTTTGGATGGTAATCCTGTTTAACTGCCAATAATCAATACATAAGCAAAGGGTCCCATCCTTTTTTTTGACAAACAATACTGGCGCTCCCTACGGTGAATGACTTAGTCTAATAAAGCCCTTGCCCAATAACTCTTGTAGTTAAATCTTCAATTCTTTCAATTTTGTTGGTGCCATGCGATACGATGGTATAGATATTGTTGTTATCCCTGGGACCAAGTCAATAGTGAAATTAAACTCCCGATTAGGTGGCAATCTAGGTAACTCCTTCAAAAAGACATCGAAAAATTTGCATACAAAAGGGACATCTCTCGATTCGACCTTCTGTGAGGAATTGTCAATCACATATGTAAGTTATGCCTGGCATCCCTGACGAATCGACCTCTTAGCCTTGATCACCGATATCAAGCAACTCAGGAATATCAGTCAGTCACCATTAACTTTAATCAAGACTCCACCATGAGGGTCAAACTCCACTTCTTTCTTGAAACAATCAACCTTGGCATGATATCTCTCTATTCAGTCAATTCTTAATATCACCTCAAAATCCCAGAGATCGAGGGGAATAAAATCTACCTCTAACATAACATCGTTGATATTTATCTCATAAGTTGTATATACTCCATCGCAAGTCACTTGCTCTCTAAGAGGAGTGACTACAATGAGAGGGGGATCTAACGGCTCCAGGGGATGACTAATATCCTCTAGCTCGAGTGGTAAAGGATCTAGCTCGTGTCGTAAAGGATTAACCTTGCGACGACTTCCCCTTCCTCGTCTAACCATGATATCACTAAAAATTAAAGAAAAAGACATTGTTTAATAAAATAAATTAGGCTTGTCTTAGCTTATCCGATATCCTAAACATCCTAAGGAATGTTAATAAGTACTCTGATCGAGGTCAAAATCATCTGATTGTTAAGGATGTCAACTAAACGATCCGAGACTTAACTTCTTGACCAAAGACTTTTACCATCTATACACAACTCCTAAGGCTTATAAATTTTTTGAAAATGAAAATAACACTTTTGAAAATGTAAAAACCATGCTCTAATACTAATATAATTGTCACGACCTAGTACTACATCGAGCCTATGACAACCGTCATATAACCGAGTGAAGGACACTCACAATATCCTTAATCCGACTATACAAGGCTAACTAAACGTCTCTCCTTTTTTTGAAAAATTTTGGCAGCACAACAACTATATTTTAAAAATCTCAAAACTTGTAAACAATTTTAAACACACTTTTATACACATCAAACCACAATTTCAGGACTTTAAAGTCCACTCAAGGCATTCTCAACAATAGTATTAAAAGCTCATAAATAAAGTCTTTTCCAATAACAAAATAGTTAAGATTTAAATTTATATAATCATAAAATATCAACATAACCAATTTAATAAAAATAGTAAAACTGTTAATGAGCCACTATGAAACTAAAGTTCAAAACAAAAACTACCCACGTGCGGTAATATCCCAAAATGTCAAAAGATCGCACGATCCACTCAGAGCTTCAAGCTCACTACATTAACCTGCATGTTGGAAAGTGGAGGGGGTTAGTACATTGTGTACTCAGTGAGCAAGAAAAACATATATCGCTACACACCAAGATGGTGTAGGTAACTTATGAAGTGAACATACATCACATAGGCCTAGCTTATGGCTCAACGGGTACTAGTTAGGAACCACATAGGCCTAGCCTATTAATCAATCATCTAGAGAACATAGGTTCTAGTTCCAGTACACAAAAGCATAAAAACATCATATGTATGAATCAAATCTCGTCAAAAGACAAATATTAGGATAAGCCAAAAACACTCATGTATGTCATCACTAGTTGGCCAAACTAATGTGCACACCCACCGATTCTCGATGTCGACTCGACTTTCATTCGTGGTAAATCCATACTACTTTTGACAAGAACGTCATAACCCTAGGTGATGACCTTGTCAATGTGCAAACCCTAAGTGTGAAATCACCCACAAGTCTCATAAAAAAGTGTTGATTCGAGGACTCGATTTTTATGTACCAATGTCAAGGGTACAAAGGTCGCTTAATCTGATGTGCCTAGCACATGATTGGCCAATCGTTACCTCACCAATCACAAAAATCATATACAAAAATTAAGTACAAAAATCAAGTAAGGTACCATGCCTTTGTTTGTCAGTCCAACTGATAAAATGAAAGCTTACTATGGCTCTAAACCAAAAGAGAAGACATACACGTAGCATATATGACTTGATTATGCATATGAAAGTTCAAAAACATTATTTCATGAAATAAAAGTCATCTTTTGTACTCCAAGTGCAAAGTTGCTCAAAAGTGTAATTTTAAAAAATAAGATATTGTCCATTGCATTTTAATTGTAGGTTTGTCAAAAGCAATATCATTTCTAAAAATACGAAATGAAAACATTAGTTGCACTCCAAGTGCAATGTTGGACCCCTGGAAAATTTTTCTTTAAAAGTAAGCATGATTTAAATTAATTTTGGAGTTTTGATAGATTTACTTTTGGAACTATACTTATGTCAAGGTTAGTAGGATTTGTTAAATTGGTATGTGGAAATTAAAGTGTTAATACAGTAAGGAGGTTCAAGGGCATTATGGGAGATCACTTAAGCATGGAAGAACATAAGCTTATAATTAAGGGTAAGATGGACTTTTTGGGCTTATTAAAGGTACAAATGGGGGATAAGAATGTGTTGGTTGCTTGCAAAGAGGAAAAAGACGTGAATTGAAGAGGGAAAAGAGAGAAAACGAAAGCAAAAGAGAAAGGAGAAAGGTTTCAGAGAAAGAGAGAAAGAAGACAAATTAAATGCAGTAAGGTAGGTAAACCATCTTTCCTTCTTGCTTTGTTAAAGGAAAGGAGTTAGTGTAGAGGATGGGAAAGTTTGTGTGGAAAGAAGATGGAGTGAGTGAACCTAATTGATTTTTGGGGTTCCTAAACTAGGTCTGGGTTTTCTAACCCAAATGGGTTTTGTGTAGGTTAGATTGAGTTCTTTATGTGTTTGATTGAAATTTCTGTAATGTTTGAAGTTTTGAGTTTATTGGAAAGTTGTTTTGAATGGAACCTTGGTTATTGTAGGGAACCAAGGAAACCCTAACCAAAAGTAAAGAGAAAAGCAAGCTTGACTTGGTTTTCACGAGCTATTTCGGTGGATAATGTATTTATAGTTTTATGTGATTGGGCAAATTCTTGCCTATGTATATATATATATACATATGTTTGATATTGACTTGTTGTAAATGCTGGAAATGCATGATGAAATATGTCTATTGTTGCATCTTGATAGAAGCCATGATATTCTGTAATGTATGAAAAATGAAAGAAAAGGTTTTAAAGATAAAAGCATTCTGATAAAAATGATTTTGAGCATGATTATATGCTTCTGTTTGGGCAAGAGTGAAACCATTCTGTCATCACGTGCACGTTGACAAAAAGCCTTCTCCCGGCTGCCCACTGTGGCATATGAGCTCCGAAATAGACTCATTATGTTCATGGGGTAAACTTTGATTTTCTCATTCTGTTTCATGGAACACTCGAGCCACTTATTGTGCATTGCATGTTGAGTGATATGTGTTATGAGCTGTAATTTGATGTAAATTAAAATTTGTTTCAGAAATGTTGAATGGCTGATTGCAAGTATACACATATATATACATATAATATGTATATATATCTATGCATATGCTTGAAATTTATGGCCAGTTGCCAATGGCTATAAATATATTAGCCACTAAGCTGTGTTGCTCGCCCCCCATTATTCCCTCCTCAGGTGCAGAACGAGAAAGCTAGCAAATCCTTGCAAGGCATTGGTAGTTCAATCACCTTTGGACAACTCCATAAGCATGTTAAACATTAAGCATCTTACATACATTGTAATTGTATTAAGCTTTTGTGTAATGTTAATATGTAAGTAAAGTTATGTATGACCTCATGGTTGAGTTGGTAAAAGTGTTAGAAATGAAAAGTTCCTCAAGTGTACGTGCATGTTCTCTGTAATTATTCATTTCCAAATCCAAGTCTTTTCTAGGTGTAGAAATCGCGTGCAAACTTCAGGGGCCAATCGGGGCTTAATTGAGGCAAAATTAGTCAAAATTGCCTTCTGAAAAGTGTAGCCTATTCTTTTAGCTTTCCAACGATATATACATAGCATAGAAATTTTAGACTTTTAGTCGAAAAGTTATGGTCCTTGTATAGGAAGAAGTATCTTCTGTCTTTCGCTTCTTCTTAATTCCACTTCTTCTGTGATGACATCATTGATGACATCATCTTCTTTTGTGTGTTTGCTTCTTTTTAGTTGTCGTTTCTTCTTAATTTGCGTATCCTCTGGTTTTTGTTTCTTCTATGATGATGTCATCTTCTTCTGTATTTTTGTTTCTTCTAAATTTCAGCTTCTTCTTAGTTTTCGTATCCTTTGGGTTTTGTTTCTTCTATGATGACATCATTGATGATGTCATCTTCTTTTGTGTTTTTGCTTCTTCTTAGTTTCCGCTTCTTCTTAGTTTTCGTATCTTCTGCGTTTTGCTTCTTCTATGATGACGTCAATGATGGTGTCATCTTCTTCTATGTTTTTGCTTCTTCTTAGTTTCCGCTTCTTCTTAGTTTAAGTATCCTCTGGGTTTTGCTTCTTCTATGATGACATCATTTATGACGTCATCTTCTTCTTAGTTTTGTTTCTTCCGTGATGACATCATCTTCTTCTGAATGATGTTATCTTCTTCTGAGTTTTGTTATCGTCTGCCTTTTGTTATCGTCTACTTTTGCTATTGTCTGTGTTTTGTTAACGTGTTCCTTCTGGGTTTTGTTCCTTCTGGGTTTTGTTTCTTCTAGTTTACTGTTCATAAACTTCATCTGGGTTACTGTTTATGAACTTCTTCTGCCTTTTTTATCTTCTATGTTTCTTATCTTTTGTCATTTGTTTCTTCTGTCTTTCCGTTCCTTCTGTCTTTTGTATCATCTGTGTTTCATATCTTCTGTCTTTTGTTTCTTCTAGCTTTCCATTCCTTCTGTCTTTTGTATCTTCTGTATTTCATATCTTTTGGCTTTTGTTTCTTTTATCTTTCTGTTCCTTCTGCCTTTTGTATCTTCTGTGTTTCGTATCTTCTGCCTTTTGTATCTTCTGTGTTTCGTATCTTCTGCCTTTTGTCTCTTCTGTCTTTCCGTTCCTTCTGCTTTTGTATCTTCTGTCTTTTATTTCTTTTGTCTTTCTGTTCCTTTTGCCTTTTGTATCTTCTGTGTTTTGTTTCTTTTTTCTTTTCATTCCTTCTGCCTTTGTATCTTCTGCTTTTTGTTTATTATGTCTTTCCGTTCCTTCTACCTTTTATTCTTCTGTCTTTCTGTTCCTTTGTCTTTTGTATTCTTCCATGTTGCTTCCGAATGCTGGGCTCCAGAAACGGGGTCCAGCACAAAGAGTATTCAAAACAATGTTATTTATTAAATACCTAAGCATATTAGCATCCATTTGAAATTCAATTTTACCATACGTTGCCTAAGTTCAAAATTCACAAACAAGTCATCATGCTTGTCTTAGGATGTTCTAATCCTATTTAAGAAATATGGTTTCCCCAATTCACCTCAAAAGAAGGTGTACACTCCCTTAACTTCAACAATCCTCGATATGAGCTCCTTCATTCAAAGCTCCCGAGCCTTTATACATTAAAAAATATACAATGTATTTACTACTCAAACAAATATGTCATATTTATACATTATAGCATTGCTGCTTTCAATATATATCATTATGAATCTTTAAATCCTAAGCCAAGTTCACTTCCGCATTTTATCAAACACCTAATGTGCATAACGTTCAAGTAATATTTTCAAGGCTTTATCATGGAGAACAACATATCTTAACACCAACCTCAAAATCCTAATGAAGAGTGAGATGAGACAAAGTTTACCTAAACCTTTCTTTGGTGGTATCTTCAAATCCTTTGATAATTTCTCAAATCTAATGATAGATTTGAGTTCCTTGACCCCAAATTAGCTTAGAACACCTTGATTTGGGTTAGAGAATTAAAACAAAGGGTAGGGTTTAGTGAATAGCCAAAATTTGGTCTTCTCCTCTCTTCTCCTTTCTTCTCCTTTCTTTTTAATTAAAACAACATGTTTTAAGTCTTTAGTAATGGGATGCACGACCATGAATGAAGAAAAGTCTAGAATATTGATTCTTCTTTGACTAAAATATAGTAAAATTATCTTTTTACCCTTAGGTTATGTGAAATTACCATTATGGTAAAATTCCTTCAAACCCCAACATACTCAATTCAATATAGTCTCTCTTAAAATTTACTAGGCAACTGCCTTATTATAAAACAATATATAACCGCTTTACTCAGGTTCTATTGCTTGATTTCGTAGAATAATGGGTAAGTTCGAAATAAGAAAAGAATACCTATAAAATGTGTAGTGAACGAGGCAATTAGTGAGGAGAGGAAAATTATTTAGAGAACGGAGAAAGGAAGCGATTGCAATAAAGAGGTGGATTGGAGGAATGCTAGGTGAAGAACAAAATTTTAGGAGATTATTAAAGAAGGAAGATTGGAAGACTATCTCTTGCGAACTTTGAAGGAGTATAAAACGACGTCATTTAATACTCATAATAGAGTAAAGGTCGGGCTTCAAATCAAACAACTTGAGTCTGAACTTGATCAAACTAGGTCAGTTTAGGCTTTTATGCCAAGCCCATAGCCTATTCATGTTAAAGGCTAATGAAACCCAAATCCATTTAGGCATGTCAAAGCCTAATTAAGTCTATTCAAATAAGTTAAAACCAAATTAAGACCATCCAACCTACTAAAAGCTCAAACAAGCCTTCCCAACTTGTTAAAGTTCAGTGAAGCCCTTTTTTGTCAAGTCAAAAGTCTATTTGCCTTATTAGCACATAAAAAGTCATTTTTATACAAAATCAAAGGCCTTTTAATGCAACAAAATGCATATTTCATTTAAAATATATTTAATTTTAAGTCCATTACATTTAAATAATTTTATTCCTTCTAAAATCAAGTCCATTATTTAGTTTGGGTCTATTTCATTCAAGTTTTTTTAGTTTAGGTCTATTTCTTTTTGTATAATTAAGAACTAAGCTCATATTATTTTCAAGTCTTATGACACTAATTTGGGCATAACTTTTTTTTCAAAATCTTAATATTAAGATATAGGCATTTTTTTCTAGCCCTTAGTAATACTATAAATTCCTAAACATTCAACCTCAGGTTTTGTTTCTAATTCTTCAATTTATTTTTAATTCACACTTAAAAGTCCTTTTCTTTTAAATTTTTTAAATTTTAAAATTTTTTTAATACCTAGACAATCGTTTAGGCAAGTAAATAAATAATTTATCAAATTTTTATTTTATAATTTGTCTCTCAACTTCTTCTTTAATTAAGATTAAAAATTGGTTTTTTAAAAATTTTCTCTATTTTTCTTCGATAAGATGTTGCAGGTAACTCCAACGTCATTTCTTTAGCTCTGTTCATCATTTTTCACTGACTTAGCGGCAAAATTAATAAATAAATGGTCTTTCAATAGAAAAGATAGAAAATAACAGTAGTTTTAATGTATATGCTACTCATATATGAAATCATTTGAATCCAATCCAAATAGAAAAGATAGAAAATAACAGTTGCTTTTTATGTCTATATGAAATCAATTGAAAAGTTCTACTAAGAATTATATCTCATTAAAAGTTAGCCATTAACTGCACCAGGATCACAAGTTACTGGGTGAACAAGTTTAAGCCCGAGGATTCTTTTCTTTTTTGGATCCCACTTTGTGGTTTCTTCCCAAATGGCCAGATCCACCAAATATAATCCTAGTCCATTTAAAAGATGCAAATCATCTTCAACATTCGAAGTCTCCAACAAAACCCTAACTAAAGCAACTACTGCTCATGGAAGACAGTTTCAGAGTTCGGGTCGACAGAGCATTTGGGTCACTTTCCACCACCACCAGCGCTTCAGCTACTACTCTAAGATCCCTATGGAGTCTGACGGACGTCGAACTCGACCGAGACGAGTGGATCCGAGATAAAGACGTGCCCGAAGCGGAATCCGATTCTTTGCAAGCTGATTCCGACAATATTTTCCGATCGGAGATAGAGAATGACATGGACGAGCTCGACGACGATGAACAGTCACATGCGAAGCCTGATGACTGTAACGACGAAGAGTGGGAGATTAAAAAATCCATTGGCTTAGACAGTACTCTTGAATACGAGGTAATCACCCTCTTCTTGCTATGCTTGTTTTTCTCTTTGAATTACGTTAGGCTGCTTTTTCGTTATTGGGTTTCAATTTGAGTTTTATGGAATTATATAAGATTTCACATGATAAAAAAACAAATATTCTTTGAAGAATTATGGGTTCAGAACTTATGAAGAGAACTTGATTGGTGGACCATCTTATATTCAGGGATTATGTTAGGGTATGCTTTACGTTTATTCTGCATTCTACGGTTTCAAGGAATTTACTGTAGAATATGTCACACTTGGGACTAATTGACTTTTCCATTTTGGTAATTATGAAAAAACATGTTTGAGGTTGTATCGTTACTAGGAACAATTCGTGCTTTCTTACCTTGATTTTTAAATTTATATGCACTTCATCCTAATTTGCGTTTCTTGAAATTCTGAGCCATGTTCTGGTTGTGTAATCGATAAAGTGGTGATTATTAACAGGAAGAGGAAGATAAATATGATAAAGTAGCTATTGGCAAGGATAATATTGGAGGACGGTTGTATATGAGAGACATAGATGACTATGGGATAGATATAGATTCTGCCAATGAACTTCCCAGCTCATTTAAGGATGCGACCAGGGATCTGCGGGCAAATCATTTGGCTGCAAAAATTAGGCTTAAAGAAGATGCGGAAGCGGCTAAAAAGATGTGCTGTTTGCAAGTTACTGAGAAAGATTTTGTAGCTAATCCTGATAATGAACAAAACAAAATGTCCAAGGATGTTAATCTGAAATCTATTCTGAAGAGGAAAGATGATGATTCTGATTCAAAGTTGCAAAATAATCAGCAGAATTTGAAGTCTCAAAAGCGCGTCCGGTTCGACCCTGCATGTAATAAAGGTGAAGATTCAGAGCTTGATGGGGTTGAAAATGTGCAGATGGAAACTGATTCGACCATAGATGCTTCAGTTTCCCCTTTGCCTCCAGATTATCCTTCTGGAGTCCCAGACTACATGCGGAACCCTTCAAAATACACACGGTATACTTTCGATGTAACAGATGATGTGGATGACAAATCTAATCAACAAGCATGTATGGACTTTCTTAACATGCTGAAGAAATAAAAAAAAAGGAAACATTACCGGATGATGAATCTTCTGCTGATCTTTCAAAGCCACATATTTTCATACCTAAAAAGAAAACAGGTAATGGTATAAAGAAAGATACGTTACTCGAGGCAAAGCTTAACGAGGAAGTTAATACAGGTAAAGAGTCTATGCTTAAGAGAGGTTTACCGCATGGCATTGCAGCTGGTTGTACGAATGAGGAAGAAGGTTGTACCATGGAGGAAGATGAACCAGAACCAACAGCTAGTGGAAGAAACAGTTCATGGACACCAGGTCGCCGGTATAGATCAAAAGTTAAGCTGGAGACAGATGAGGCCACTTGAAAAGCCCTGCAATGTTTCTCATATGTTCTGATAGCCTCTCTCTATTTGACTTATACTGGATTTCTAATTTGAGAATTGTGTATTTATTGTAGAAGCTTGAGTTGTATCAATTTAGAAATGATGCTGATGTCTCTTAGCATAATGTTTGTGAATCCCTTTTGCGGTGTGCTGCAGAAAAGCTCAGTATGAATAGTTTTATCATGGAAGAAGGTAGAATAGCTTTACGATTTCAACGGCATAGTAGATGCTCCCCTACGTGTAATTCTGTGATGCAGAAAAGCAACCGCATGTGTAATAAATGCAATCAAAATATAACGTCAAAATCTTTAGATTGTAATGTCATCTACTTGAAAAGTCTTATCCCAAGTATTTCTAAGCAGCTTATAAACAAAATCTTCATTGCTTTGCAGCATGTAGTTTCCATATTTTCGTTGTTTATTTGTATTACAAGTTATGATAGGTAACAAGAGTTGAAAGTACAATACTAGAAACTGAGTGTGAATGATGTACTTGGATTGTAAGATTTAAGTTGGATATCTTCTCATGGTATTGTAATAAAAAGACGGAATTTCATGCAAGTTTGAAGGAGTTAGGTTTTTGATAGACCCTTAATTACGAAATTCTATAAAAGAAAAAAGGGACACGTGGGGTTAAAGGTATATTCTAGAAGATAGAGAGAAGGGCTTCATGGGGAAAAAAGGAGACAATCTTAACTAACTTGGCAGCAATAGGGCTACAGTCTAAGAGTGAGTGAGTTATTTCTTTGAAAAGATGTAAGAGAGAGAGGAGAGAAGCAAAAGACTTAGGAGAGTGGTTAGCCTCTTGAAAGCTAACCTGGTGTGGAGGAAGTGCTGAATGTTTCTGGAGGTTCCTTTGAAGAGAGGGCTGAGAGTGTGTTCTTGCTACCATGCCATTATTATTATATTCTTCTAGCTTTGTTTTTTTGGTCTAGTATCTAAGAGTTCTTCGTTAAATTTTTTAGAAAACAGTGGTTGTACTAGGTGTTTGGATAATATAGTTGAATAAGTATTCAGTAAACTTTGCTAGTGTTCTATCAACTAGTAAGAGAGTAGTGACACTGAGGCACGGTGAATACCAAAATGGAAGCTAAGGTAGATTAGGTGGAGGAGGAGCTAGGAACCATGAAGGGGGACATGACAGAAATTAAAGGCTGGTTGGTTAAATTAAGAGACTTGAGAGCTAGAATGGAAGTAGGCAAACGGCCAGGGAAGGAAACCATGGTGGAACTGTCGGAATTTGGAGCTGAAGGTGGATGCCGAGAGGAGGCTTGAGGAGACGCGTAATCGTGAAAGGTTTAGGAAACTAAAACTACCCATTTTTGAAGGAGATGATCCGATTGTGTGGTTGTTCAAGTTGGAGAGATATTTTGATATCAATTGGGTGATAGAGGCAGAAAAGATGGAGGCAACAGTAGTGTGTTTAGAAGGGAAAGCTATGAATTAGTTCCAATGGATGGAGCTGAGGAGCTCGGTACGTACTTGGAGGGAGTTCAAGAAGGAATTATTTGAGAGATTTCAACACACTCAACAAGCGGATTCATATGAAATGCTCATGGCATTGACATAGTATAGGGAAAGGTATGCAGCCCTTTCAGCCGCAGTAAGGGAAGCTTCGAATGAGTGCTTGATGGGAGCTTTCAAAATTGGGTTGAAGGCAGGAATACGGGTGAAGCTTTGGTTAATGAGGGTTGACTCTTTAAAGGGGCTTATAGACTTGGCTCAAAGAGTGGAGGAGAGGAACCAGATCATGGAACAAGCAGAAGACGAACACCTGATCATTTAAAGGGCTGGCAAATAAAAAATGATATGGACCCAAAGGAAATTAGAGCCGGGTTACGAGTCTTAATGACCCAAGGAGAACCACCAGCTATTTTCCCAACCGGGCAGCAGGGGCAAAGAAGGACAGTGCACTTGTACCTTCGGATCGAGTTTGAACAACCCTGTGTCACGAACCAGCAGCGCCACTCCAACCCCCACTGTCCATCGGTGACTCATGGAGGCTGAGGTTGCCAGGAAGAGAGTGTTAGGGCTCTATTTTAAGTGTGATGAGAAGTATAGCCCCACCCATGTCTGCAAAAATAAGCAACTTAATGTAATTTTGTTGCAACCCATCGAGAAGGGAGGCAAAATCATAGAGGAGGATACCTCAGAAATAGAGGAAGTGAATGAAGAGGAAGAAATCGAACCAGCTACCTTGGAGCTGTCGATAAATTATGTGGTAGGGATTACACTATGAAGTTATTAGGGAGTTGTATGGGAGAAAAAGTCCTCATATTGATAGATAGTGGGGCATCTCACAATTTCATTACTTTATAAACAGTAGATAAGTTGAGGATTGAGACCAAAGAAGTGAAAATGTTTGAGCTTTCGCTAGGGAATGGATATAAGGTAAAGGGCAGCAAGCAGTATCCTACCGTGGAGGTGAATTTGCAAGGAATGAAGATTAATCAACTGTTCTATGTGTTTGAAATGGGGGGAGCAGATATGGTCCTTAGTATTGAGTGGTTGAAATCTTTGGGAGAATTGAGAGTCAATTGGAGCCAACTAACAATGAAGGTGAAAAGGGGCAAGGAGGAATACTGTTTGAGAGGGGATTCGAGCTTAACTAAAACCGTAGTGTCACTAAAAGCTACCATAAGAACTTTTAAGAGTGGGCTTGAAGGGTATTTGATTGAATTCAGGGAATTACAGATGAAAGAAATGGAGGAAGAGCCCTTACCCATGGCTGTCCAGTAGATATAGAAACAATTTACAGCAGTACATACACCAACAATAGTTACCACCTCACAGGGGGCAAGACCATGTCATTACCTTGAAACCAAGGGTTGCTCCACCAAACATACGCCCATACAGGTACCCCCACTCATAGAAGGCAGAAATTGAGAGGTTGGTTAGAGAAATGTTGCTAGCCAGTGTCATTTGACCAAGCAAGGGACCTTTTTCAAATCCAATATTACTTGTTGGATCTCGTTTCCGGAACCCAACTGCTTAAAAAGGACATGATCACTCTTAAATCGTATCCGAAACGGAACGAAAAACAATGAATCGGATCATATAGCGAAGCAAACACATGAATCGGAAAAGAAAAGCGGATAATGGAAAATCGAAACATATGTGACAAGTGGGTCGAAACTGATTCGAAACAAACGAAATCGAAATGCAAGTAGAATGAAAGGAAACGAATGCGAAGCTAAAAGGATCGAATACAAATGAAATCAATGATTCAAATCGAACGTAAATGCGGAAACATATACGAAACGATTTCGAATCGGATTATCGAAATAACAAATAAGTCGAATCGAATACAAATGGAAATCAAATACGAATGCGTAACAAACGGATTCGAATCGAAGCAAATAAAACCGAAACCGACATCCGATACAAATATCTTAATCATAGCGTTGGAAACTTTGGACTAATCAATCCGAAAATTGGTATAATTTTTTTTTCTTCTTATTCGTTTCTTTCATCATTTAATCCATCCTAGTTAAAATCAAACAAATAATTTCCCTCTTTGGGAACTTATCCTTAAACTTATACTAATCTCAAATTACTTGAATCTTCTTATACATCATATTCTAATTCTTTACCATATAATAATCTCATATTCATGTCAATAAATCCATAAATCCATACACAATTTCACTTAACCCTATAACGCCTTATAAAAAATTCGGCAGCATAACGACTGCACTTTTAATAACCCAAACCTGCAAATAACTTGAATACACTTCTATCAATTCCAAACAGTTTCACATACATCAAATCCACCGGACCCTCCGTCCGGGATTTCAGCAGAACCGCAAGCCTAAATTCTAAACCACTTCGAGTCATTTTCATATCAATTCATATTCATCACAATTCATATTTCATCATCAACACATTCATCCATATCCACATAAATATATCCCAATTTCATTCATAACTCAATACAATTTGTATACAAAACCAATATACACAATCCATAGTCAATACATTGATTATTTCCATATATCAGGTTCTTACACAAAATCATAATCCAAAATACATTATGGACCAAATGCTTACAATACTCTAATGGCATCCCAAGCTATAGACCATTTCCAATAATCCAATAATCCTAAACCAACTACACAAGGTACAAAACATGTACAAATACTGATGTCTTGACGTCTTTCATCCGATCTCCTGCTCGAATACCTGGAGATGGGGATGAAAGGGGGGGTGAGCTCGGAAGCTCGTGGATAACATGTTTATTAA
>JANPWT010000007.1:23344081-23360699 GCA_024678245.1 Erythroxylum densum
ATGAGTGACTTATTTACTCTATTATAAATATGAACCCACCTTGAATTCCTTGCTTATACTTGCTCAGGAATGAGTTTTCTCTTAATCCTCTTGCTCCTCTTGCCTCACTTGATTTCCTTAAACAAAAACCAAAATCTCATTCAATAACTCATGCTGAAATAATAATTCTATTCTTAACTTCCATCCAAAATTTCATATCCTTAAAGATTGATTCAGAACTTCACTTCTTCACAAAACTTGTAGATCTATGTCTCTATATTACAATGACTCAAAAATCACCACATTTGGAGATCTAGAGCAAAATATATTCCTAAAACATCAAAACACCTCTGTACAGAAAAGCTGGAGCTCGCTGCGGCGAACAGCCCGCGCGCCGCGGCGTGCACCCTGGTGTGCACCACGGCGTGCACACTTGTGTGCGTCTCACCGTGCACACCTTCGTACGCCGCGGCATGCTCATATGCACGTTGCTACGTGTGGCCCATAAACTCGGATCCGAAAAATGTGCACGCCGCGGCGTGCGAAGGCATGCTCATATGCACGTTGCTACATGTGGCCCATAAACTCGGATCCGAAACTTATTTTTCTTACAAATCTCAACCAAAATCCTTCCATAATGCATACATGACACAACTAAACCTTGATTCATGTTTTAGACTTTATTTCTAATTCATTTAAACCTTAAAATCAGCCATAAAATCAACAACCCAAAGAATTCCTACCAATTTTCCAAAAACCCCAAAACCATCGGTTCTAACTCATGCAACTCTAATCTAGGGTTTAATTCATTCCAAACAAGAAAAATCAAGCTTATACTTACTGGAGAATGCTTCAATTCCTGCGAAATCCTCCAAAGTAGCAAAACCCTATTTCTTTTCCCTTCCCCTTCTCCTCTTCCACGACACTCCCTCTCTATTCTCCACTTTCCTTCTTTCTTTCCTCTTTCTAACTCTTTTCCTTAAGCTTAAATGAAAGCAAAAAGACTACCACGCCCCTCCTTGCAAAGCCTAAATCTAACCAACTTAAGTGATCTTCTCAAAATGCCCTCACTCATTTTCATCCTTTTCATGCTCATTTAAATCATACTAAACTCAAATTAATCTTAATTTTCCACTAACACTTCCAATAAAAAAGACTATGCAATAAATCATACAATCAACATAATTCATACCAAATGACATCAATAAAGGAAAATTTGGGGCCCAACATAATTCATGTTAATCCTTCCTCCTAAATTTGCATGGAGTGAGTGAATTGATTATGATGTAACTAAAGGAGAAGTTGATGTGAAAGGTCATTTCTTACAATTATGGTGGATTTTTAATCATTATTGTTATGAGTGATTTGTTTTAATTCTTTATGCTTTATATAGTTTGTGGTGTGGACACTTGACTGTAAAATATGGAATAAAGTTTTTTGTATTCATTATAGCTAATGGTAGCTAGTTTTGAGTCAATGTTAACTTTTACACTAGACACTCTATTGACTACTTTTCGTGCTTTCCTAGTTTTGATGGCTTTTGAACTACATGACCCTAATATTTCTTACCTTAACTTTTAACCCTATTGCAACCTTAAAAAGTCCTTTGATTTGTGTTATGTTTATGAATATTTAGTGGTGAAGAACTGAAAAGGATACAAAGTCATGGAATATATTTATCATGAAGGTGTTTAGGTATACTTATAGATTGATCTTATTTTTAAACACAATTAGTCAAAGTCTACCGCTAAATTGCTCAAATTTTGAAGGAATACTTGTTGATTAATCATGAGTGAAAACATTCAATATTCAATTCTTACTATGGTTTTGAAATGTATTCCTCTTTTCTTATGACTGTCTATTCTTAGGAAATATGGTTAAAGAGGAATTGTTTTGATTTTGATGTTGATCTTTATTTTTGCCTAAGGAAGATCAAAAGCTAAGCGTGGGAAAACTTGATAAATGCTTGATTGATTATATATTTATTCCCTCTTCCTTAGGGTTTAATGTTATGATGTGTCTAAGATACTTATTTTGGTTTATACTTTAGTTTAGGTATAATTTGGAGATATAAGAACCAAAATGAGCTAAATTCACATCCTTGGTGTCTTTTTATTTATGTTCAATCTTATTTATCTTTATGGAGTAAAAAGAAGATAAGTTAAGTCGAAGATGGGACAAAGAATGGAAGAATTTGAGTCACTTTGACTTATATAGCCATGTATGGGAACATGTAACTCATTGGAAGCCTATACACACTCAAAGATGTTGTTTTAACCACTCATGTGGCCTACATGTCGAGTAAGTTAGACACATGGCTGTATAGCTCATTAAGAACCTATAACTCTACAATTTTTTCCAAATTAACATACACGGTCACTCACACACTTGTGTATCTAACTATGGATAACTATGCAACACTAAGATATGAACATATTGGAGACACAAAAGGAGGCATATTCTCTTCTCTTTTGAGAGCTATGAGCAAGTAATCATGTTCTTTCCAATTCAAAGGAGATATCGAGACCAGTGAACATATTTGGGAATTAATCAATCTTAATGATGTTGTTCTTAACTCTCATTTGGAATTGACTATATTATTATGTGTTTAAAGTTTGCAATTTATGTTTTAATGATTTAGATAGGCCTATTAGATCATTCATTGCCATAATCTACGTTGCAATTTGTAATTATTGTGAATCTAATTTATATGTGGTAAACTAATGGTCACAAATCATTAGGGATAATATAGTATAAGTTAAATGACCCAAGCTTATGTGGCTGTTACTTAGATTATCCTATTTTCTTAATTTGTAATGAAGTTATCACACTAAATTTGAAGAGCTTATTCTGGGTTGTCTAATAGCTAGATATAATTAAAGGGCTTGTTTTAATTAGTTACAACCTAAGGGAAAATTAGGATTAATAGAGCATGTTGGTAATTTATGGTTAATAGTTTTAAAGAGAGGTACGAGAATAACATGACAATTAATTATGAACATTTATGTGAAGGTTGAGATTATACGCTAACTGGATTTAAAATCCATTAATTAGTCCTTACAATTTTGTATTGTTTGATTTAATTTATCTTCCATAGTTTAGTTTTATTTTATTGCATCCATTGAATTCAACCAAACTTTACCCTCAATATTGATTCATTCATTACAAAAGCTAATCACACACTCTTTATAGATATGATCCTTTCTCACTAACAACAATACCCAGTATGAATCCCGCTGAGATGCGGGGTCTGGGGAGATCAAGTAGTACTTAACCTTACCTCTAACTAGTACAGAGGTTGTTTCCAAAATGATCCTTCTCAACATTACTACAAATTTAGTTATAAAAATTTAGGTTTTACTTTCTAGTGTGTTTAGTATGCACCACTCAATGACCAAAGTGAGGTAATTTACTATCAAGTTTGACATATATAAGAAATGACTAGATCACATAATGTAAAAGCATTTGAGGCTTGTGTCAAACATGATCATTGAATTACATAATGTCGATCATAAATTATTAAATAAGCAACAAGTACAAGTTGTTTTTTGTTCATTACCTCAGAGTTGGGAGCATATAAAGATACATCTAACTTAGAATGAGAGTATAAAGATGATGAAAGAAGCTATGATGCATATTGTACTAGAAGCAGAATGTCTTGAAGCCTCTAAAGTGTCCTTCAAAGTATATGTAGTTGGTTCTAGCTTATATAAAGTTGTTAACTAAAAGCCTAATCATCATGGTGGATCCAATGAAAAAAAGGTAAGAAACATACCCATTATACTCAAGACTCAAAGAATGCAAAGTGGGACCAACATGGAAAACGAAAACATCATTTTAAGCAACATAACATGAAAAGGATAGATATTCCTTTAGACATTTGTTTTTGTGAATTTTTGTTCTTTTGTTTTTCTAAATAAATCACATCCTTTGTGAATTGTATATTTGGAAGCAACCAACCATGCAACAAAGGATAGATATGCCTTTATGGAATTCTAGAAAATCATGTATAGAATATAATGGATATAGGTAGGAGACAACTCAAAGGTTGTTGTACAAGGGATTGGAAAATGAAAATTAGACATACATGGTGATTGATCCTTGAAGTGTTGTATACTTTTAAGACTCAATGGAATCTAATCTCTGTGTTGATTTTAATAAGTTTTGATTCTGATGTAAATTTCCACAATGGTGGTATCGATTTATATCTTGGACATAATTGTTATGGTTATGGTTTTATGTTAGATGGCTTTATTGTTTTAGACGTTGTTTATTTAAATAGTAATATAATATATTTTTTATTTACATTGTTGGATCTTGATTTGGTCTACGGTTCAATAGTTGGGCTTCGAAAACGGGGCCCAACATACATCATTTAGTAATTCTAATAATAATGCAAATTTATGGAATGTTAGACTATAACATATTGTTCAAAATTAAGTTGATTAGCTAGAAAAGGTATAATAAGTGATTTAAATGAAGTAGATTTACCAATTTGTAAACATTCTCTAATGTGAAATGGTGTGAAAGCCATTTAAAGGGAACATGTGCTTTCTATCCATTACAATTGATTCATTTAAATATCTATGGTCTAATGAATGTAAAGGCATGACATAGGGCTTTATACTTTATAGTTTTTACATATGAATATACTCAGTATGGTCATGTCTATTTTATTTCTCATAAATCGAAAGCATTAAATTGTTTCATAAAGTATGTGAATTTAGTAGAGAATCAATTGGACAAGAAAATATAAACATTAAAAACGTATCGAGGGTGAGAATATTTTTCTGAGAAGTTTAAGATTGTGTGACGAACAAGGAATAGAGAGACAACTAATGATTTCATAAAACCTATAACAAAATGGAATTACAAAAAAATAATCAAACACTACTAGAAATGGTTAGGTCCATGATGTCACCAATCACCTATTAGGGTGATTCATTGGTTATAAAAACTTATGTAATTAATTGCGAGCCCATAAAATTAGTCATGAACACACCGTATGAGTTGTGGATAGGCAAAAACAATCTAATATGGAACATCTAAGACCATAGGGATGTTCTGCCTATATGCATAGTATTTCTTATACACATGGGAAACTAGGCCCAAAAGGGAAGAAAAATATTTTTATTATACACTTTGAACACTCAAAAGGATACGTGTCCATAGGTGAACAAGATAATGAAGGAGTTACAAAATTTGAATTTGAGATGTCACGTTCTTAGAGAATTGACTTTTCAAATTAGGGTAAAATTAAAAAAGACCTATGTTTATATAAAACTCTTGATAATAATTACTCCATAACTGCGAATCATGAAGAGGGATTTTATCAGAGGAGGAGTAGTCCAAAACCTGAAGAATTAACTCAAGGATAATTAAGAGTATAACACATTGAAAGTTTTCTATCATATCTTATCCAAGTAGGAGTAATCAGGATGTTGATGAATTTATTTCTTATGAACTATGTTTACACCAAAGTAATCATGGCATGATTCCCTGATGTTGTTTTAAAATAGAAGGAGAAATTCGCATGATTGCCTCACAAGAAGATGATGAGCTAAAGAATGTGATGAGGCCCTTAATGGTCTTACTAAAGAAGAATGGATGATAACAATGAAAGAATAAACAACTTCCTTGAGCCCAAATGAAGTATGGGATTTAACTGATCTTCCTAATGGGCAAAAAGCTAGTGGGAAAATAGGTTCTCAAAATAAAACAAAACAGTAATGGTGTATCGAAAGGCAAAACACGTCTTGTTGCTAAAGGATATATATACAGTAGGAGAGAATCGATTATGACAAAACATTTTCACCTGTTTTGGTTAATTCATCTAATCTTGGCTATAATAGCCATTTTGGATCTTAAACTATATCAAATAGATGTAAAAATGACTTTCCTAAATGTAGAACTAAAAGAAGAAACCTATAGCAAACATCATTTAGGTTTCATTGAGACTTTCCAAAAACATAAAGTGTATCGGTTATTGAAATCAATTTATGTTCTGGGGCAACCTTCAAAGGAAGTGGTACATAATTTTTCATAATGTAATCCTTTCATAAGATTTTCATAACACTTAATGAAGACCACTATACATATATTAAGAGATCCAAAGATGAATTTGCAATTTTATCTTCATATGTGGATGACATCTTGATTGCTTGTAATGACTGTGAGTTTGTTAAACAAATCATATATTAGTTGTCATATAAATTTGACATGAAAGATATAAAACTGTTTAATTTCTTAAAGTTAAGATTTTGAGAGATCATTCAAAATATTTTTTTCACTTTCTCAAGTGACTTATGTTCAAAATATTTTAAAATGATTTTGTATGCATGATTGCAAAAAATAGATAATCCTATTGCTAAAGGAGAAGGTCTCAACAAGAATTTTTTCTTATCTACACCATAAGAAAGGGAACAAATAAAGAAAATTTCCTATTCCAATGCAGTTGGAAGTTTCATATATGTTATGATGTGTACAAAACCAGATATTTGTTACGTTGTTGAAATCGCGAGTAGATATTAATTAAATCTCGAATAAGCACATTGGAAAGCAATAAAATGAATATTGAGGTATCTAAAAGGTATTATTAGTTATGCATTGAGTTATTATGGCAATAACCTACATATATAAGAATATACAAATGCAGAATGGGAAGGAGATCTAGATGAGAGAAAATCTACCTTTGAATATATATTCTTACTTAAATATGGTTCTATGTCATAGAAAGGTAATATATAACCACATATTACTTTATCCACAATAGAAGATAAATTTATAGCATTTTCAATATCAATATAAGAAGTTGTATGGCTTAGACGATTCTTGTTTAGTTAGGGGTCATTCATAATGAGATTGATCCAATAACAATCAACTGTGAAAGTTAAGTAACAATTACTTATACAAAAGAACTCAGTTTCATTGTAAAACAAGCATATAAGTACCAAATGCAATTATGTAAAAGATATAGTTACATGAGGAGAAGTGAATATGAAGTATATATCTATAAGAGATATGGTGGCAAACCTAATGATAAAACCAATTTGTTGAGATACATATATTAGGCATGTGAAGTCACTAGGATTATGTAGATATTAAAGTGTAATTGATTAGCATTTCTTCATATATGTTCATTTAATGTATTGTCATGTATAAATACAAATATGATTTGACATTGTTTATTAAGTAATAAGAATTATTTGATTTTGAAATTTGTTTACTTTGTATGACAAATTTTTTCATATGAATCAAAGTATGTCAGGCTCAAACAAATAAAAGATTGGCCTTTTCACACTAGCAATCAACTATAGTATTTGTAATAACTAGAGAAGAGGCGGTTTTAAGGTTATTATCAAGGTGATGATTAAAATCTAAAGCAACATAAACCACAAATTCCAACTTGGATAATAAGTTAAAAGGAAATTATTTTGGAGTGATCATATAGTCACCATAACGATCTTAAGTTTCCATATAAGAGTTCCAAAAGACAATTAATAGTAGATAAGTGAACTCAAGTTATATATTATGTATAAACCAACATCTATATGACATTGTATTTATAGAAGACATAAACTTCAAATTAATATAAGTTAATACCATAGTACATTACTCTTACCATGTATATAAAAAATTACCATAAAATGGACTAATGTAAGTCAAAAGATCTCAATTGATACCGTGTGAGACCGTATAAGTTAAGTGAACCTCTTAATACACCCTTAGGACTCTTATCTAATTCTTGATATTAAATTTCAGATTTGTTACTTTAGAATGTTAGAAAAAATTATGTTTGATATAATCATACCAAAAAGTTCTATGAAAGCAAATGCAATTCAATTCAAAAGAATTGAAAATAGAAGAAAGTCATTTTTTAATTGTTAACTTGCATAAGAAAATTTGGTATGCAAAGGTGGCTACCGACTCTGAGTAAGAAAATTGAATACATTTATGACACTATGAAATAAATGCGACCAAAAGAGATTAAATGAGAGATATAACCTAGAGTATAACATATAAAATCTACTCAAAGATTGATCCATTGATCAAGATGTCATATACTCCTAACATGTATATGATTATGAACTCTCATTGTATAGTGGTCACACAAGCTATTGGACAAATATAAGAATATGCAAAAATCTTATTGATTAAACTTATCTTGTGTGAGTAAGAGATGATAATAAAAGGACATACCTTATGAGTTTTAACAGGTGTGACATGTCCTAATCATAAACTTATAAAATACAAAATGATATTATCTATAAATAATTGATCAATTGATAAGATGGATGATGATCTTTTAAAATGCATACGAATATATAAAAGTAATTTCTATGTAAAAGAAAGGTTTTTTTAGTTCTTAACAGAAAAAATAAAAAACTCTTCTAATTAAATAATAAATTTCAGTTATGTATATCTGATGCTATGAATCATTTTATCTATTGTAGATTTTCTTACACACATAATCAACAATCTTCAACGTGGTAAGTCTAGATGACCTATTCAAGCTTTACATGTTAAAATTACTTGTGACATGCTCATTTTTACTGGATAAAATTGATAGAACGCTAGCAAAGTTTACTGAATACTTATTCAACTATATTATCCAAACACCCAGTATAACCACTGTTCTCTAAGAAATTAACAGAGAACTCTTAGATACTAGACCAGAAAAACAAAGCTAGAAGAATATAATAGTAATGGCAGAGTATCAAGAACACACCCTCAACCCTCTCTTCAAAGGAACCTCAAGAAACATACAACACTTCCTCCACTCCAGGTTAGCTTTCGAGGGGCTAACCACTCTCTTGAATCTTTTTCTTCTCTCCACTCTCTCTTAGATCTTTTCATAGAAATACCCCACTCACTCCTGCACCGTAGGCCCTATTGCTGCCAAGTTAGCTAGGATTGTTCCCCTTTTCCCCCATGCAGCCCTTCTCTCTGCCTTCTAGAACATAGCTTCAACCCTACGTTTCCTTCTTTCTTTTATAGAATTTTTTAATTAAGGGTCTATCATTACCCCCTTCGACAAGTTTCACCTTATCCTCAAGGTGAAAATCTAGAAAGAGATCATCAATAGTTTCATAATCTTCCCAAGTACTATCATGATTTGAGAAATCCTTCCATTTCACTATACCTCTTCCCTGCCATCAATCAGTTTCCATATTTTCCATACCAATTCTGGCTGTAATTGTAGCTCATTGTCCTCGTTCAATGACTGTGGTAAGGGCTGCAATGTAATAAGGGACTGCAATGACTTCTCTAGTTAAGGGACATAGAAAGTGGAGTGTATTTTAGCATTTGGGGCTAATTCCAAGTGATATGCAACTTTGCCGATTCTCTCTGTTATCTTGAAAGGACCATAGAACCTTGGACTCAACTTCTTTTTCACCCTCTTTGCCAAAGACCTCATTCGATAAGGTCTTATCTTTATATAAACTGGTTCTCCCACTTCAAACTCCACATCCTTTTGATGTTTATTTGCTATATTCTTCATGCGTTGTTGATCTTTGTTTAAATGCTCCTTCAACTCCTTGATTACTGCATTCCTCTCCTTTAATAATTCATTACATCTCCCACAGCTGAATTGAGGTCTTCCAACTTAAATAAGGTAGGAGGGTCCCTCCAATATAGGGCCTTGAAAGGAGACATCCCTACGGACATATTGAAATTGGTATTGTACCAATATTCCGACCAAAACAATCAATTCACCCATCTTCTTGCTGGACTCCCAACAAAACATCTGAGGTAGGTTTCCAATCCTTGATTTACTACTTTAGTTTGTCCATCCATCTCTGGATAATAGGCAAAACTAAATCCGAGGGTTGTTCCAAAAAACTTGAACATTTCTTGCCAAAATAAACTCATGAATTGCTTATCCCTATCTAAAATAATGGATTTAGGGAATCCACGTAGTTTCACTATCTCCCTTACAAAAACAACAGCCACTTCTTTGATAGTATAAGGGTGAGAAATGGATATGAAATGTCCATATTTTGTTAACCGATTCACCACCAACATAATAGTATCAAACCTATTGGATTATGACAATCTCATGAAGAAGTCCATGCTAATATCCTCCTAAACTCTTTTGGGAATGGGTAACGGTTGTAGAAGTCTTGCTGGCCTCAAGGCTTCATATTTGAAATACTTGAATATCTCATAGTTTGCAACATATTCCTGAACATCCTTCTTCATTCCTTCCCAATGTACAAAAGTAGATAGCCTCTTGTATGTTCGTAAATACCTCGAATGCCTGCCAAGAGGTGTGCAGTGGAATTCTCTCATAAGTAGGGGAATTCTTGAGGATCCTTTGGGAAGCACCATTCGGCCCTTGTATAAAAGGTTGCCTTCCTTGACTACGAATCCATCCAGAAGGTGTTCTCTCCTTTAATCCCCTTTTGCCACATTGCATATAACTTCTTGTGCTTTTGACTTCTTCTTCCCACCCTCCAAAATCTTCATACTGCCATACTATGACAGCCTTTAGCTCTAGGTTATCCTCTCTCCTAGACAAAGCTTCCACCACCCTATTTTCTTTTTCGGGCTTATAATGAATTTCAAACTTGTATCCCATTAATTTTGATACCTATTTTTGTTGATCCTCACTGAGATTGTGCTGTTCCAATAAAAACTTAAGAGGTTTCTAGTCAGTTTTGATAATGAAAGAGTGTCCTGGCAGATATTGATTCCACTTTTTGACCGCTAAAACAATGGCCATTAATTCCCTCTCATTGACTGAACTATTTTCTTAGTCGAGGAATAAGCCTGGCTGAAACATACAATGGGGCGTCCATTCTGCATGAAGACCACCCCCACTCTCCACCCTAAAGCGTCAATCTCTAACTCAAAAGGTCAGGAAAAATCTGGTAACGCTAAGATAGACATGATGGTCATTCCCTTCTCGAGTTCTTCGAAAGCTTGCTGGGTTTCTCTACTTCAAAGGAAGGCATCTTTCTTGAGAAGAGTCGTAAGTGGTGCAGCCATTTTCCCATAATTCCTTACAAATCTCCTATAGTACCCTATTAAGCCAAAAAATCCCCTCAATGCTTGCAGATTCTTAGGTGTTGACCATCTGTCTAGTTAGTTTTTCAAGATCCACTAACACACCTTCAGTAGATATGATATGACCAAGATACTTTAATTGGGATTGAGCAAACACGCATTCCTTGAGATTTAACACCAATTTACTTTCTTAGAATATCCTTAAGGTCTCCTTCAAGTGCTTCCAATGTGAATCCTCATTAGGGTTGTACACTAGTATATCGTCGAAGAACATCAACACAAACTTCTTTAAATGCTCTTGAAAAATGTCATTCATAAGCGATTGGAACGTAGACGGGGCATTGGTAAGGCCAAAGGCATCACCAAGAATTCATAGTGTCCTTGGGGGGTCTAAAAGCTGTCTTCTCCTCATCTCTGGCCTTGATTCGGATTTGATAGTACCTAATTTCAAATCCAACTTGGAAAACAGGTTAGAGCCTTCAAACTCATCAATTAGTTCATCAATAGCCAGTATAGGAAACTTGCGAGGTAGGGTTATCTTATTCAGAGCCTGATAATCAATGCAAAACCATCAACTTCCATCCTTCTTTTTAACCAGTAATGTTGGACCCCGAACTTTGAGTGGAAATGAAAAATATGAAAATGAAAGTAAATGAGTGTTTTGTACATACTTTTTGTTATAATGATTATGATATGGATATGGGTTTATGTAAAGATGATGAGTTGAGTAACCTTAAGTATGAACTATGGTTATAATTGCGAGATATTTATGCAAAAGCAAGAGAGGTATTTGGCAAATGGCATGATACTATTAAATGTGAGAAATCATATGCATTGAGGTTGAATGTGGAATAAAAATGTGTATGCCGATTCGTGAGGAATTCGGGAATAATTGACATAGATTTGGCCAAAGTTGCCTTGTTTGAAGTTGTAGCTTGCTCTTTTATCTTTCCAACGAGATCAAGTATGCAAGATTTCGAGATCGGAGTTAAGAGTTATAGTTGATACAAGTTATGATGTTATATAAGATTTATGTTAGTGACAGCTTTGATGAATGTTTGAGAATTGTGGTTTTGATGAACCAATTTAGTTGAGATTTGAGAAGTTCATGAATTGAATTTGTTGCTTGAATTGTTATGAAGTGTTTAGGCTTTTGAATAAGTAAATATGTGAAGATTATAAGTGCATATGATGTTAGTTGGGATGTGAGAAACATTGGAAAAAGGGTTGAAGAGGTTTTGAGAAACGCATGTCCGTTAAACGGACATGGGAGTCCGTTAAACGGACAGCTACGGGTCTAAAGGACCTCTTCCCTTGCTCATGTCCGTTAGACGGACATTCTCTGATGATTTGGTACATTTTGGGCCGTATGTGTCCGTTAAACGGACATGCATGTCCATTTAACGGACAGTCACTAGTCAACTTGTGAAAAACGCAATTTTGACCATTTTAGAGGCCAAATATGATTTTGTGGTCTTCATAAGAGTTGGAGATCTGTAAATCTACTTTCAAATGGTCCAAGAAAGAAAGCAATCTGATCTCTATAGTGAAAGTTATAGCATTTGCGCCGAAAGAGGTTCAAATCGATTTAGGGTTTGAACATGCTGAATTGTTTTGATCATAACTCACTCATCCGACCTCGGATTTAGATGATTCTTGAAGCATTGAATTCCCAATACATGTATCCTTCTCTCCATGAAAATTTGCATCAATTGGAGTTGAATTGAATCATATGATAATCGGAATGATTTGTTTCATTATGATCTTGCTATTTCCCTCCTCATCCGACCTTGTCAAATCATTTACTTATATCTTTTCCGTCCGACATCCGAATGACTTGGTTCTCAAAGCGTTGGATTCTTAAAACAATGAATTTCAGTTTATGTGAAAATTATGAATTTTAGAGCCTTAATTAAGCAAGATTATTTGAATCAAAGTGAGACAAGAAAGTTTCTGAACATAGTTTAGTATTTTGTGAAATTAGGGATCTGTGGAGATCCGATTGAAGCGATGTTTGAGGCAAAATAAAATTAAGATATGGAGCTACAATTGTTATGAGGAAATCAAATGTCAATTTAGCCATTAAGAATTCCAATTTGTGGAAGGAAGTGAATTGCTAGAAAATGTGTTGGTAGAATGATATGTCCGACATGTTTGGACTATAACGTTTGATGTAGTGCTCCGAATTGGGTGATTCTTAGGGCATAATGAAATTAAGACATAAAGGAATAATTCTCTAGAAAGAAAGTTTGACAAATTCCTTCAAATGGATGGTGCGAAACATGTCCGCAAGTGAGCATGACTTAAAGAAATGTTCAGGGGCAGTTTTGGAAGTTAACTTAAAGATTAAAGTTTATAGGCATATGAGGAGGGGCAAAAGGGTCTTTTCACCCCCATTTTAAATGACATGGCATATAAATGTTAAGTGGGCTGCTGAAGGATGCAAAGAATCTCGATTCTTCTAGAGGAGGGAAGAAGAAATAAGAAGAGAGAAAATAAAGAGAGAGGAGAGAAGTGAGGAGCTATTGTGGAGATGGAGGAGAAATAGGAAAGAAGAGTTAGGGTTCCAGGATTTTGAGGTTCCAAGCAAGGTTTTTCTTTGGTTTATGGGGGAAAAGCATGGAAGGAAGTGAAAGCTTCATCTTGAGCCAAGGAATTTCGAAATTTAAGAAGATAAAGGTAAGAGATGATTTTGATCTTTGGGTTTTTAGTGAGTTTTTGATTGATTTGGCTTGAGATTCATATGGGTTTGTGATTTATGTAATAAATTTTGAGAAATATGATGGTTATGATATTGAATTTGGTTGATTATGGCTTAGGTAATTTTAAGTGGGAAGAGAGAGAGAAGTTAAGATCAAATTGAAGCATTGGACAAGCTTATGGCATGGAAATAAGGTGGGTAATGAGTTTATTTTTCAAATTATGAGCTAATTATAAGTGGTAGTTTTATAAGCCCTTGTTTTACAAATGATTGAACCAATTACTTCTAAAATGATTTATAAAGTGTTAAAGTCAATGTTTCCAAATGATTTACGAAAAATCTACAATGGTTCGGACAATTTTCCATGAATGACTTGAATTGTGTATTTAATGGATTTTCGAGTGAATTGATATAGATGAAATACTTATTGCATTTCATTGTGTTAAATTGAGTGATAATTTGTTTATGTGAATTTGTGTGATATTGTGAATGATAGACTTTATGTTGAAATTGAGATGACATGAAAAGTTCGAATTCGATATATGCCTTCGGGTAAACTGTTTTTCAAGCATTATTATGTGTTACATGGGTTTGGTTAGGTCCCTCATGTGGAGTCAGTGCACTGGTCTCGTTTTTAAAGCCTTCTCCTGGCTGCCCGCTAGCGGCATAGGAGCTTCATTTTCGGACTCCCTATGTATTTCATGGCTGCACAGGATCGCTTTGCGGGAATGTACAGTACGTCCTGTTTTATGGACCGACCCAAACTGTTGATGTGTTTGATGTGTTAAGTGTTTTTGCTTATTTAGAATGTGCTGCATTTAGATGTGAAGCATTTCATGTTTACAATGGTTTGAAAATTCAACAAATGAGAAATTTGGGCTTTTCAATGATGATGGTTTTGAAAGCTGTATGTAAATATTTATGAAAGCTTTGAAATTGAGAAGTTTTTAAGAAATCAACCTCCAATGTTTTCCTACTGTGATGGTTCAATCAACTGAAAGTAAGGTTTAAAAATGTTTTTGCTTATCATTTGAGTAATAAACATGTTATCCACGAGCTTCCGAGCTCACCCCCCTTTCATCCCCATCTCCAGGTATTCGAGCAGGAGATTGGATGAAAGACGTCAAGATATCAGTATTTGTACATGTTTTGTACTTTGTGTATTTGGTTTAAGATTATTGGAAATGGTCTATGGCTTGGAATGCCATTAGAGTATTGTAAGCATTTGGTTCATAATGTATTTTGGGATTATGATATTGTATAAGAACTTGAGTGATGGAATTGGAAATGTATTGGTTTTGGATTGTGCAAATTTGGTTTTGTATATAAATTGAGTTGAGTTATGAATGAAATTTGGATATATGTATATATATGGATATGGATGAATGTACTGGGTGATGGGATATTAGTTTGAATATGATGATTATGAATTGATATGAAACTGACTTGAGGTGGTTTAGAATTTAGGTTTGCGTTTATGCTGAGATCCCGGACGGAGGGTCCGGTGGATTTGACATATGTGTAATTGTCTAGAATTTATAGAAGTGAGTTTCACACCTTGCAGGTTTGGGTTTTGTTTATGTGCAGTCGTTATGCTCCCGGATTTTTACATGGTAATATATGAATAAGTGAAATTGTGTATGAATTTATGGATTGATTGACATGAGTATGAGATTGTTATGGTAAAGAATAAGAATATGATGAATAAGAAGAATCAAGCTATTTGAGGTTAGTATGAGTTGAAGGTTAAGTCCCCAAAGCGGGAAACTATTTGTTTGATATTAAATAAGATGGATCAAGTGATGAAAGAAATGAACAATAAGAAAAAAATAAAGAGAAAAACAAAATTTATACCAGTTCGTATAGGTCAAGTATAAGGTATTCCAATGCAACGCTTCCTTAGGATAATTATTCCCAGATGTCGGACACTTGAAATGCTATTCGATTTCTTTTCATTTGAATGTTTTGATTCCCAATTGGATTCGATCCGTATTTGATTTGACTTATTTGATATTCGATTTCACATTTGTATTTCGATCCTATTAGCTTCGCATTTGTTTCATTTCATTCGATTTGAATTCAGATTTCGTTTGTTTCGAATCAGTTTCGACCCACTTGTCACATATGTTTCGATTTTTCCGTTGTCCGCTTTTCATTTCCGATTCATGTGTTTGATTTGCTATATGATCCAATTCATTGTTTTTCGTTCCGTTTGGATTTCGATTTAAGAGTGATCATGTTTAGTTATAAGCAGTTGGAGTCCGGTCTCCGGATCGGGTTCCAACAGTCCAACTTAAAAACGAGAAGAAGAATACATCTAAGATTCAGCCTTCTACTAATAAAATTTTAATAAAATAATTTAGGAATAATTACTAAAACAAATTTTGCAATTCATAGCTAAAATAAATCCATAATTGTTCTAATCAACATTTAAGAACAAGGAAAGAAAAAATAATAATTTGTTTTAATCTTTGATCTCAATCAAGAGATTAGGTTGAAATATTTGTGTTATGTTGCAAAGTGAGAGTTGCTACCATAATAGACCTATAAACATAAAATTAATAAACGAATGAAGAGAGATTTTAATTCTTTATTAGTTATCCATTAGATTGCTTTAAATCCAATTGGATAGTTAGGAAGAGTTTTAAGAGATTGAAAGGTCACAATTTAATTCTTGTCTATTTTAATTAGGATAACCTAGCTAGATATCGAGAGAGGATAATCATAACTATTGAATATCTAGGGTCAAATATTATTAAAGCAAGAAGATGAGCTGAAAACAAAAAAGATATATAGGTATCAAGTAGCCTTCTTGAAAGTTATAGAGAAATTCCATAGTTTTCCAGCGATATATCATATGCTATTTTTGGTTGTGGGAGTTGAAAATGGTGAATTGTTGAAGTTGGGTGCAGGTGCTGTCAAAGATTG
>JANPWT010000007.1:23360799-23372872 GCA_024678245.1 Erythroxylum densum
GGCTATAAACGTATATGCCACTGAGCTTCGCAGCTCACCCCATTACTCTCCCCTCCTCAGGTGCAGATCAGGACGATATTTGACTTTGCGAGGCATCGGAAACTTCCAGCCAATTAGGAGCCTTTCATTCAGTTAGTACTTTGGTTAGCCCACCAGCATTTCAGCATGGAACATACTTTTGTATTTTGGATTGTAACTATCATTTTGTATTATGCTGCATTTGCGAATAACTGTTGAATTTCTCTTTAATTTGCAATCGTATGAAATCCCTATGGTTATGGGGTCTTTAAATTATAGTTGTGAATGCTCGTAGTATATGCGAACGTATGTATGTGTATCTACTGATCGGATATCGGATGATAGATTGTGTATTTGTATGGATGTTGGGATCGGGTCCGACGTTTCGGGTCGCCCGCTGGGGCGCAGCCTGAGGGGCTGCCTCGGGAGTCGGGAATCGGGGCCTGGGCCCAACACATACTGTGCTTCTCTTTGAGTACCTAAAACTGTATAGTGTTGTTAGACATCTTAGGTGTAATGCCACTTCTCTATAATGAAGGTAGTGAGGAAATCCAAGGTTAATTCTATTTTAGCAATCTCCTAAATCAGGAAGAAGCAATCCCATCCACTAGCACTAATCAACTCTCGGACTCCTTCCGATTTAGTCTAACACTTTCTAGTCGATGCTTCGGCTCTCACTAAAAAGCTTGAACCTCAGCATGTTGAATTGTGTGATGTGATTGTCAAGGTAGTTACTATGAACTACCTTCGCCCTATTGCCTTTGCCTTTGTACCTCCTTTTCTCGCCTTTGGTCTAATGCATTTTCTCTTTTCATCATTATTTCCTAAAATATGAAAAATGAAAAATTGTCAAAATAATTAAACCACAATGAACAAATACCAGTTAGTTACAAATTAATAACAAAAAGCATGCACAAATATAATAATTACAAATTAATTCATAGTTATTATATCTGTTATGAAGAATAGTCGAACACTCCTTACTAAGTTTCATATGGATAGTTCCTTAAACTTCCTTTTTCTTGATATCGATTCCTTCAAAAATTTAACATACTTTAGCATTTACGAAAGAGCATCAATAAAAGGTAAATTAATATGTATTTCTTTAAAGATGTCTATGAACTTACCAAATTGTTTGTCTATGTAATCCTTTTTTAATTTTACTGTATATAGGATAAAAAGGCTTAAAATCATTCATCAACTTGGGTTGCTCACCTTCCTTGTCTCCTTATCATGTTTAAATCAATCTTCTCATGTTTAACTTATTCTTTCTCTATATTTAGTTCCTTGCTTTCATTTGCTCTTTCGATTTTATCTCATAAATACTAGGCAGGTCACCTTGTAGTCTCTCAGGAATTTGCATAACAACTTGTCCGATTTGATTCTCTAAGTTATAGATAAAATTCTGATAATTCCTTAGTGAAGCTTCAGTAGCTTGGAACTGAATTTCAAATGCCTAAATAAATTTACTCAAGATATCTTCTAGGCTACATTTCTTCTATCGCTAAGGATGTTTTTATTGAAATTCAAATGGAGGGTTATGTCTTTGTAACACTTGATTTTGTAAAAATAAAAATGATTGAATGGTTCCTCCATCCTTAGTTGTAGGTCTTATTGTATGGGTTATGTTGTTGTTGAGGCACATTACCTATATAGTCCACATTGTTTTCCATCTTAGTTATAGCCTTAATATTTTTACAATCTTGGCCTACATGTCTTCACTGCTTAACTTACGTGACATAAATTAAATGATTTGTTGTATGATTGACAATTCGTTAATCTTCGTACTAAGAGCTTCAATCTAAACTATTAGAGTTATAATTGCTTTACATCATAAACTTTAACTAGCTTTTTAGGTTTAGCTCTTGTTGAGTTCTATTAATAGCTATAGCCATCTTTTTGATCAACTTTTAGGTGGCTTTAGGTTTTGTACTATTTATGTTCATCCTAATTATTTCTCATCTTCATTGTCTTGGATAACGGGATGTACTTCATTCAAAAAAAATTTGTCGTCTGATCCTAACTCATTATTGATACCCAACGAAGAGAGTTCAGCCATAACTTATCTCGATTCCTTAATAAAAAATGAAATAGTCTTAGTTTAATTGCATCGTCAGTGGCTCTAATTATCTTAAAAGTATCATGAATCTCTAGGAAATTGGAGATTTGAGCATTTGGATCCTTGTTTGACATTCCCTCAAATTAGACCAATTGTTGCACCATTTGAATGACATTTGGCTTAATCTCAAAGTTGTCAACTATAACAGTTTTCTAATGATAATAGACTTAATTTCAATTAGAATACTCAAACATAGTCATTTGTCATTCATCCATAACTTCTAGTTAGACATTTTTATACTCTCAATCTCATTCTTCTTCCCTTAATCTAAGTCTAGTTCTAATGTTTTACAAAGATACTCTTTTAATTTTAGGATCTCCCTCAACTAGCTCTTATAGACTGCTTTAGGTTATAAACCAATCCCAGTTCTGAAAAAACAATAAAAATATTAATAATAAAAAGTAAAATATCAAAAGAAATCAAATAAATGCTAACGAAATAAATTGTTATATTAATAGAGATCAAGTTTTCCTAATATCATAGTCCCTAGTAATGATACCAAAGACATGGTAAACTCTCATATGCAATGTATATAACTTAACTTTTACAATCTATAGATTTTCCAAGGCAAGTTTACTTATCATTCTACATTATAAGGCTCACAGTAGTAAGTGTCTGTCTTACAAACACTCTAAGTTCTAGTAATATCTCTTTTCCTATTATCTAACTTATAATCAAGGTGAAGATAAGTAAATATAATTAAAAAAGACTAGAATAACACAAATTTTTAAAATAAACTATTGAAATAAATGGTACCTGGAATTTGAATCCCCTTAGGACTTCTCATGTAATCATGATTTCACTAATCAATTTATTCTTGATTTCATTAGACCATGAAAATTCATAAATTATGCTAAAATCTTTAGAGACACTATTGACATCTAATCCTAGGTTAATTAATTGAAATCTCTTTCTAATTAAAGCCCCTAAAATTACATTAATCAATTTATGAATTTCACTATTATATTTGAACCTAATGATGAAGATTTGTATTGACTTATCCTTAGGTTTATAAGCAACTCCTTTCATTTATGTTAAATATATTCATACAAATAATTTCTTAATCTTAATTGTCTGAAATCACACATTAAATAATATGTTGGAAACATTAATTAAAGAATAAATATAAAACACATAATTAAATCTCAATGAATTCAAGGAATAAATTAAATTAAAACATGTCACTATAAGATCCATCATAAGGTTCATCTAATCTAGATGCCAAAATGTATTTAACTTATGATAATAGAGAATAAAACAACAAAAATAAAGAGAAAACTAGAAACCTAAGAAAGCATAACTAGAATCCTTAAGATCTTAAAAAGCTTCACTCTAGATTAATGAAAATTTACTCCAAAGGGGTTTCCTTGATTGTTTCTCCTTTATTTAGTAATTTTAGGCTTCCTCCCTTCATATTTTCCTTCATTCTTCCACTTAAAATCAATCTTATCTTTTTCAATTTTGAAATTTGGATATAATGAGATAGAAAGAACTTCTTTAACTCTTGTAATATATTAGTAGAGGTATGTATTTATTGCGTAGAACTCTTTGAAACTTGTATGTCTATTAGATCATGAGCCAAGATAATTCACCCATTATAATGGTCCTAGTGATTGGTTACTAATTGCTATTTGTGGTCCAGAAATAGAAGCTCCTTCAATTTTTCACTCTTTAAATTTTTCTCTAAGAGGCCTATAATCACAGGCTTTATTTATTGATGTGGTTTCTAAGAATGCTTTGTTTTTTAAGGTAGTTGATACCCATAACATTCTATATAAGGAGACTTATCGTAGCTTAGTGAGGCTCTTAGATCTTTTTGTTTTGTTTCCCTCCCTAATCTCCTTATATTATCCTACTTAGTTAAATCTATGCCCGAGGGATCAGACTCCTAGTTAATTTGGACTTGTGGTTCTAAGAGATCATTGAAATTGACAATGTTATTTAGAGTTGTAGGGGAGGTAACTAGTTCAACAATTGGCTATATGATTGAGTGATTTTAGTATATTAATATTTGAATTAGTCGCAAGTGTATAACTTAGTTGTAGCTATCACATGCAAGTACAAGTCGATCCCACGAATACAGTGACTATTAGTAATTACCTTTCTCTTATTATCTATCATAAAAATTGAATATTGGTTTTTAATAAAGAAAATGAAATTTAAACAATTAAAATAAAATATAAAACAATAATGAACATAAAAACAAAGGAAATTATTTAAAAAATTAATATTAAAAATGAGTGTCTACGTAATGAATCCCTATAAAATCATTAATTAATTAACCTTTTATCATGCAATTATATTTGTATATTCAGAAGGTACAAGATAGCTTTGACTTCTGTGTTTTAAAAAAATGAGACTTGTGAATAAATTGAATTGTGTGGAGAAACTAGTAAGAATGGTCTGACATTGGAATAAGTTAATAAGAAATCAGAGGAAATATAATGAATGGAGAAAATCATTTAAGAAAAGAAGTCAATTAGGAGACTGAAAATAACATATGATAATATTACCTCATTTGAGGAATTGGTTATTTAAGGAATTACGAGAACGAATTATAGGCATATTGAGTTTTGGCAATATCTGTTGAGTTAACAAATGCCCCGACAGTATTATGGTATTAAAGAATAAAGAATCCCAACTTTGCTTAGATCAATTAGTGACTGTGATCATAGATGATGTTTTGAGTATATTTGAATGGTAAAGAGAGCATTTTGAACACTTGATGTTAGTCTTACATATCATGAAGTAGAAATAATTATATGCCAAGTTTAATAAGAGTGAATCTTAGTGTAACACCTCACTCTCGCAAGACACATACCCGACATCCTTCGTGATGTCTAAGAACTTGCCCCGCGAGGGTGGCATGCTATCACACTTGGTTAGTAAAATCTCGTTATAATTTTTTTTCAAAACAATGCATACGTATGCAGAAATCAATTATCAAATTGGGTCCACTTTATTCAAAACTTTTTCAATCACAGCAATACAATCATCATAATTTAAATAGTCATTTGGGCTCATTACAAATACAAAATACTTGTAGTCATAATTTCATTACATTGCAAAATCATTTACAAACCTTTCCAATTTGGAAAGTTATTACATTACGAAATCATTCATATGCATATTATACAGTTTGTACAAAAAACAAAATTTTATACAAAAATAAGAAAAATATAAATGCAGACGCAAACTGATCCCAACCTCTACCTCTTACTTGAATGCAGTAAGTATACTCTCATTTGTCCATAGGGGTACTCTTCTGAGCTTGAAAAATAATTGCAAATTTTGGATGAGTTTTGTGAACTCAGTGAGTGACCATCTTCGATGGCTCACTCAATCACATAACACGTACAATTCATCAATTCATCAGATCAAGTCACATGCATTACACATTCACTTAGCATATATCACCTTATCGTTCATTTCACAGTTCACATTCAACACATTACAATTATTCACATCATGCACATGCAATGCACATGAGACTCACATTAAATGTATAACTTTGTTGTGATCGAGTGCCTCATTAATAACTGTCCTATATAGGGTTCATTGATAACTATCCCATATTGGGCTCATTGAAATTGCCCCATATAGGGCTCATTGATAACTGTCCCATGTTGGGCTCATTAAAACTATCCCATATCGGACTCATTTTACATAGTGAGCCTTTGGCTCTTATACATTTTTTGAGCTTTAGACTCTTTTTCACATGTTGAGCAATAAGCTCTTTTTTGGTGGCTACTCCGGTCACAACTACCTTTATCTTTTATGCATTCATGTAATGAAATGCATCACATAAATTCAGTCAATTGAAAGTGCTCAATATCACACAATCATATTCTCTATCTCATTCACTTTGTCATCGAACCTTAGTTCGACATTAAACATTTCAGTTGAAAAAACAGTTATTCCGTCTAATTTACATTCAATGAGCACTTCAATATCTAATTCACATTTCACAATCATCATATCTTCTGTCTGGACATCAACACAATTCAGCTCACATTCATAATGCATAATCATTCAATTCATAATAGAAACAAACAAACAATAAAATAAGACCATCTAGGTCTACTCACAATACGCTCCAGATTAGCATTAGCTTCCATGATCTGGAAATGTCTAGATGCAAATGTTATATCCTATATCATCATTATGCAAAACACATATTGCACACACATTATTAATTGCACAATCACATAAACATTCAGTTTACACATATGTATGTGTGTAATGTATAATGCATGCTCAATGACAATCCCCGATATATTTTCTAAATTCACATCTTATGCTCATTCCCATTTCATAACTCATATATGTCTAATTGAACTTAAATTTACACTTCATTTGTACATCGTTCCAAATTCTCCATTCAATCTTTACCCTTTGTATGTGTCTTGCTGATTCATAAGCTTACATCTCAGGAACACTTTGTTACTCTATAACATAACTCAATTTCTCGTCATCTCTTTTCTAACCTTATATGATCTCATAATACCCATTCTCATTCACAATTAATCCCTTAATACATATTACTCAACTCCCTTGAATATAACTACAATCATATGAACATCTTCATTCCCATTATACTCATGCATTTGATACTTTGATTTCATCCATTCATTCACAAAGTTTTAACCTCCACTTTTACTTCAAATATATCATAAATTAGTCACCTAAATCAAGGATCATTCTAGGTTTACTTTAAGCCCCATTTAAGCCTCAATTAGGGTCACTTGACCCGTGAATGTCCATTAGGCGGACATCCATGTCTATTAAACGGACTTTTATGGGTCACTTATAGAAACTTAAAAATTTGACCCTTTAGAAATCAAAATCTCTTCTCAAGGTCTTCATACAAGTTGTAGATCTTAAAGTCTCTTTAAAACCATACCTAAATGACCTCAATCCAAATTCTACAGAAAAAGTTATGCCTCTTGCACCAAAGTATGTCCAATTGTTTTCTATGTTTTCCATATTTCTAACTCTTTATTTACAACATTCAATTTCTCAATATCATCTATAACCAAATTGTAGCCCATGATTGATTATAAACACTAATAACAAAAAATACACATATATATGCATTCATCATCAATTTTCTGCACATATTCAACTTTATTTCTACTTTCATTTCACTTATAACCATCACCTTGATCCTTCCATTTCAAGACACCACATTAATCCCTTTCTTTAGCTTTAGAATCATTTTACATCATCATAAAAACACCCAAATAGATTCACATTAATTCATCAAGAAAGCAGAATAAGAACCCATTATGTATCCAGTTTTTCTGCATTTTTTTCTACACCAGTACTGAACTTAAGTCACAATTAGAAACTCTTAATGATAAAATTAGAATTCGATGTCTTCATACAAAATGTAGCCATATATCTCTAATTATAAATAAAAACCATCTCATTTGGATAACTATAAAACAAGTTATGGCTAAAATACAGAACCATATTTAGTGGAAAAAGTCACATCTAATATTTCTCCAGCACACCTTAAGCACCATTCACTCAGTCAATCCAATATTATGTCATTCCATAATCTATTATCCATCAAAACAACAAGGTAATACATGAACCTACCTACATTATTCATTGACGTTTTTATCATGAACCCATACTCATAACAAGAACATTTAACCTCTAAATATTATCAAATCATGTTTTATTCATCAATTCAAGAAGAGTGATGCTTATACTTACTTGATTTACCCATAGCTTCTTCAATCACCATGAAACCCTAGGTCTCGAACATATATGATCATGAAAAATGGAGGTGGAGTAGGTTAGGTTTTCTAGTGATAAGATGATGAAGATAACCAAAAATGCAAGTAGCAAGTGAAGGATAAAAGCAAAGTTCAACATTAATGCTTGGGAGAAGGGAGTGTTGTGGATAGAGAGAGATGGAGAGAGAGCAAATGAAAAAAAATGAAGAAGATGGAGATGGAAGAAGCATATGTCATGTTTAACAAATGAAAGACCGGAAATGTGGTCCTTCACTTAAATAAATTCGTATTTAAGCTAGTGGTGTGGCAAGTGACACTTGTCACTTGTCACTTGCCATATGTCACTCTCTTTAGGTCTCTTCTTGATCTTTTAATAAGCTAGTCCATTTGCCTCCAATTTTCAACCCAATTTTCTCCTAATTTTCAATGATACTTGCCATCAAATCCAAATGTCATTCATAAAAATTTTCACATCCATTTGACTCTTATTTCTACTACCATTTATCAATTGTTCTACCACTTGGCATTTTTTCTAGTCCAAAAAAGTCCTTAAATTCCAAAAAAAATCCCAAATTTTCACCAAAAATTTTAATTCACTACTTATACATTCCCATTCAATTTTTAAGACAAAAAATCCATAATTCGCATCATATTCATATTAAAACAATCATTTATACCCCAAAAATGTCAATTGAGTGCATGAATAATTATTTTAGTATGTGCAATAATCAAATTCATCTATGTGTATGCTGACATTATGTATGAGCATGAAATGTGATTTTCTTAATCTCTCTTTGATCTCACATGTACCAAATTTAGGCTTCTAACCCTTAGTAGCGAACGGGATGTTACACTTAGCTTGATCAAATAATATGTTGGGTCATATAATATCTTAACATGGCATATTGGGAGATCCAAAGAAAATAGAAGTAATGAAAAAGTGAGAAACTTTGAAGAATATATATGTTAGATTTAGAGTTTTTTTAGAATTAGTTGGGAAATTGGACACTACCAGAAGTTGTTGAGGGATTTTTTATTAATCTTAGCCTTGTAACAAGATTTTTTAGGATAGATGTGTCATTCAGATGGACAAATGAATGTAAAAAGAATTTGGAGCAAATTAAAACACTGATAAATTACAACACTAGTGTTAGCTATTCCTTCTGGATTTGGAGATTATAAAGAATATAATGAGGTTTACACCAAAGATTAGGATGAAATCTAATGCAGCATAATAAAGTGATTTCATATGCATGGAGACAGTTAAAGTCCCATGAGTTAAATTATTCAAAACATGATTTAGAACTTGCTGCAATAGCAACTGCTTTGAGAGCTTGGAGACATTATATGTACAATGAAACATTTTGGATCTATACATATTCAGATCATAAAAGTTTAAGGAAAATTATTGAGTTAGAAAGAATTGAATAGGAGACAGAGACAATGGATAGAGTTACTTAAAGATTATGATTGTATAATTGAGTATTATCTAGTAAAGCTAGTGTTGTATCTGATGCATCGAGCAGAAAATCCAATAACAAGGTAGCACAAATTCAAATATTGAGGTTATCCAATCTAGTTCAATTAAGAAGATTGAATGTTAAGTTGAATTTGGGTAAAATGAATTATTATTAAATATATTAAACTTAAGACTAGCTTTGCACGAAAGGATTAGAAAAGCCAAGGTGAGGATCCAAAATTTGTGAATTTTATTGAGAAATTGGAAGTGAATCCGAATTCTAAGTTTGCATTAGAAAATGATACCTTGTGATTAAAGTAAAGAGTATGTGTACCTAAAGAAAATGATTGATAAAAGAGATTTTGGATGAAGTACACATAGTAGCCTATGCTATACATCTTGGTATTTATATGTTGAAATAATATCTAGTGGCCAAGGATGAAGAATGCAAGTGGCTAAATGTGTGACTGCATGTTTGGTTTGCAAACAGTCTTAACTGTTGGAGATATACTTAGAGCTTATATTTAAGAGTTTCTAGGAATATAGGATCGATATATAATTTTGATTGAATTTGATTATGATAATCATTACCATAGTGGTATTGGCATGTCATTGTATAAGGCGTATTAGGATGAAGAGGGCCTAAGGATTGTTGAAGGCCCTTAATTGATTTAAGATACTGTTGATAAGAGAAATCAATTTGTAGCAGAATTTAAGTGACTCAAGAATGACAAACGAGTTAGGTAGATCAACACCCAAGAGATATGAAATTATTGAGAGAATAGGACCATTGACATATGAGTTAGTATTACTAACAAAGATGTCTCAGATTCACAATGTATTATATATTAGTATGTTTAGGAGATATCAGTATGATCTGACAAATGTGTTATCGACACAACAAGTGAAATTATGAGTAACTAAGAAAACCTGAGTGATCCCACTGGCTATAGTCTATTAGAAGCAATCATTCAAGTGAATAAGTTATGTGGGAATAACGGAGGAGAATATGATAAAACAATACCCCCATCAATTTGATAAATCAAATAAGAATTTTGAGGATGAAATTTATGAAAAAAAGGGGAGAATTGTAATATCTCGTTTCCATACAAAGGGTTAGAACCCTAGATTTTTGTAAATGATAAATGGCAATGAGAGATAAGAAAAATGCATTTCATACTTATGCATAATAATAGAATACACATGCATATGAATAGATTTTAATATACATTGCAATGACTATTTTTGCACTCAATTATTGATTTTCCATATATGCGTGTAATACTTTCTAAAACTTTGAATTGAGTAGGATCGACTGACTGCCCTAACAGGCCACCTCGTAGATTATGTTTTCGAATGTTGATGGATTGCTTAGGAATATGCCCTATGAGAGTGGGGTGCTATAGGGAACCTATGTGAGATCTCTCTTCACGCAATTACTAATTTGATTAATTTCTCATTCTTATTAAATCACCTAACTCTCGTTAGCCCAATTAATTACTTCAATTCAACCTCTCAGTCTATTACCGAATTATGCAATCATAATAATCAATCATAATAAATCCAAAAAACATAAAACAATCAGAATTTATTAATTCAAATAGAAAACTAAAGGTGAGTATAGAATATCGCAACATTCACAATCCTATCATCAAAATGTTTTTCCTAATTCTATACAATAATAAAAATGGAAAATAATAGGAAAGACAATTCTAAATGAAGATGGGAGGTGAAGACATTGGGAAACTCCAATTATGGGAAGTACGTCGATGTTGGCTTTTTCTCCACTTATCTCTTCCTTCTTCTCTTTCTCAATTTGTCAACAATTCTATCTTGGGTTTCTCTCCAAAGTGGCTTATGCAAAAGCTCCTTCTTTCTGTTTTTCTTTTTCTATTTATTTTCTTTTGTGTTTAGGGTTGAACTAGGGTTTTTTTGAAAGTCCAAAAGGTCCAAAAAATCTCTCAAAATGCGAAGTTTGGGTAGGCCACGACTATGACCCTGCAGGCCACGGCAACGATCGAGGCCTATTATACCACAATCGTGGGCCATGTCCTAAGCTTCTGTCACAATCGTGGTCCATATTCTAGGCTTCTACCACACAGGTCACAATGGAAATCAATCAAGAGAGTTAATCAAGTTATGAGTGAGGGAATTTTTTCTATCATTAATGCTAATCTAGCCATTTATGTGTTTACGGGGGTGTCAGTCCTAGACGATTGTAGGGTTGATTACTCTTTCTTGAGTTATAATTATTAAACCCTAAATTGTAAAACCTAATTGAATTATGAAACTTACAATATCTCAATTCACAAATTACCCATCATTTTAATTAGTTCTAAAGCCCTCCAATAAATAATCAGATCTCGCATGGGTTCTCTCTCTATGAAATTACCGACTAGATTAATTAAGTTGTCAATTAGATTGCCTAACTCTCATTAATCTGATCTAATCATTTTTATCCAGCTAACCTTATTGGAACCCCACCCTGGTGAGTCACGTGATCGACGTCCTACGTGACATCTAGACGCGCATCCCACGAGGGAGGAGTTCTCCACCAGGTCAAACCTCAAAAACGAACTCATTTCACTTACTTCCGAACAGGTCTTGAAAATTTCACCCTAATTTCCCTCATTAAAAAGAAATTCTTAGGGCCCAAATTGAAATCCGATTCCTAAGCTAAAATGAAAATTTCATGTCTCTAGATTATTCAGAACCAAAAATCACCTCATT
>JANPWT010000007.1:23442562-23455653 GCA_024678245.1 Erythroxylum densum
AAAATTGAGCTTAGAAATCACAAACCCATACAATATCCAAGCTATCTAAACCAAAAACTCATTAAAAATTCAAAGCTCAAAAATTTCTCTTACCTTATTTCTTCACCATTTTTGGATTTTCTTGGCTCCTCTTGGAGCTCTCATCTTCTTCCTTCTTTTCCCTCTTCAATAAGCATCAAAACCCTCTTGGAATCTCACAAAAATCGAAACCCTAGCTCTCTCTCTTTTCTTTCTCCTTTCTCCCATCCGAAAGCTCTCTTCTTCTTCTTTTCATTTTGTTCTTTTTCCTCTAAGTGTCGTGCTTCCTCTTGGCTTAAATGACAGCCACATCCCCTTTCCTTTAATGAATGCCATAAAGACCAATATGCCCTTCCTTAATAGCCTAGAAACTTAAAAGCTTTAGTGATCTTCCCAAATTGCCCCTAAAATTCATTTTAATTCAAGCTTACTTTAGGACATTTTTCTAACCATCAAATTGAAGGAATTTGCTAAAACTTTCTTCTATAAAATTGTTCCTTATTGTTTTAATTTCATAATGCCACCAAAATCATTTAATTTGGTGCACTATTCCAAAAGTTATGCTCTAAACATTTCGGACTTATCTTATGCTAACACATTTTCTAGCAATTTAATTCCATCCAAAAATTGACATTCTTAAACACTAAATTGAAAATCGAGTCCTTCAGTACATTTGTAGCTCAATTTTTCTAGTTTAATCCAAATTAAGAATCACCTTATTTGTATTACTAGATCAAAAGTTATGGCCAAAATACTTTCATATTTTTCTAATCCAAGACTGCACACTAAACCTGACTTCCATTCAGAAATTGAAAGTCTTAGGGGCTAAATTGAAATTCAATTTCTTCATATGATTTGTAGCCCCATGTCTCTATTTTATTTTCCAACAAGAATCAGTTCAATTTGATCTCCACAGATCAAGAATTTACCAAAATACTGAACCATGTTCAGAAAGTTATCCAACTCACTTTGATCAATTCAATCATCCTCAATTTAATCTCAAAAATTCACAATTTTCCATAGAAAATAGGGAAAGATCTTAGGAATCCAACACTTCAAAATTAAGTCAATCGGATTTCGGACGAAAAAGATATAGGCAAAAGATTGAGTGAGGGTCGAATTGGGAAGGAAATAACAAAAACAAAAGGATTTTTCATATATATATATATATATCCGAAATTTTCAAAATTCATAACTCTTGCTCCCAAACTCCAAATTTGAAAAATTTGGTATCAATAGAAAGCTCTGAGGAAGCTCTACAACTTCCATGAAGAACTCGAAAATCAATTTGGCCTCTAAGGAAGTCAAATTTCCAATCAAAGGTTCTGTCCACTAATACTCTTCCCAAACAGCAACAGCAACTTGTAACAATCATAACTTCTTATTTCATCGTCCAAAAATTGCATAATTTATAGCGTCGAAAAGATTAAAAGACTAGCTAAAACTTTCATGTAGACTACTTTGTCTCATTCAAACTACATCAGTCCATAATTTTTCTCAAAACACTGCATACAAAATCCTACACTTATGAGCATTTTTAAAAAACAAAGTAAAAATAACCTTAACTTTGAAAGATCATAACTTTCAATCCCGATATCAAAAATTGTCATACTTTAAGGCAATAGAAAGCTCTCAACAGAAGCTACAAGTTCTATGAAGATCATTTTATCAAATGCTTCCTAAATCAAGCCAGAAATATTCACAAAGATTTCAGCTCAAAGTCAACTCTGCTACTATTCATCCCCAAAAAGTCAAACTTTCAATTTCCACAACCAAAAATAACATATTATACATCAATGTACAACTATGAAATTTCTCTATAACTTTCATGAAGGATGCAAAAATCAATTCAGTCTCTAAAGGAGGTAAAACCTCTTTCAAAGTTACTGCCTATTAAATGGCATTTCAAACAGTAACTATATTTTTCCAAACCTTATAACTTCTTACTCCTAAGCCCAAAAATGACATATTATGCACCAATGGAAAGCTCTAATCATGAACTACAATCTTCAAGAAGACCTCCCAATCCAATTCAAACTCTAAGAGGGTCAAAAACTCAGTCAAAGTTTCTGCCCTTTAAGAAAAATTTGACAGCACCTCCCCTAAAATTCCACTAGCCAAAATCTTCAAACACATCCACTAATTTCCAGCACCTGCATTACACTTCCATATCTTCCACATTCTCCAATTCCCACATCCAAACACAATTCACAATAACTCATCTTTTTATCAAACATATGCAAAAACACAAAGAGACCCAAATATCTTTCATTTCATCAAATGCTCATAATTCATTTATACTCTTCTTTCATTACCAAAAATCATACCATATTTTCTCATTTAATGTCATTTTAAAATTTCAAATTTTTAAAGAAAGTTCGGGGTCCAACAATATAGGAGTGGAGTAGCAAGAATTTAAGGATACGTTTAGGGAATATCAAAGGGATGTATTCCAAATATTCCATAGTTAACCATGAAATCGACCAACCAAAAAAAGCAAGCAAATTGTCTCTTGTTTTGCTTATGCGTGAGATTCTTCATTCAAACCCCTTAGTGACTATGGCTTGTTATTAGGAAATTGAGGATTATGATGGTCTTCCTAATTAGTTGTCGAAGGTCTCGAGAGAAATGGGACTGGAGTATCCTCCTTTTAGATGATCATGTTTTCTTAAATTTTCTAGTCGTTCTAAGCTAAAGGAAAGACGTGATTGCATAAGTTGCCTGCATAAGTATAATTGCTTGAGTTGCATAACTATGATAGCATATGTTACACACTATAAATGATACACAATCACATTATTCAATCTTAGCGCCACATATTGTTTTGTACGATATGAAAGATTGAGTGTGAAGTCAGAAAAAAAACGAAGTGCATCTGAGGTTTAATACATTCATGAGTTTTATGAGTTAAAACTCATAAGGAGACTGAATGTGATTAAGCATGTGTATCAAAATGTCTTGGGGTTTGAGAGGAATAACTTGATTTGCTCAAGCACGTTGGATTTGTACAAACATGAGGGGCTTGACAATCTTTCATTATGGGTCTAACAACCACAATGTAAAGAGATTTTGTTGTCATGCCTAAGTTGCAACCACAACTCAAACTTATGTGCTTCAACTATTATTTGTTTTCAGCTTTGTGTGTTCACTTGGTGATTATGTTCTATTTGAGTGGGAGCATATATTTTGTTTAAATATATCCTTGGGCGAGTGGGAGCTTGTTGGAATTTTATAGCATAAGTGCTACAAATTCCATTTGATGCGCCAATATATATTTGAAAGTGCTTGGGTTTCATGTAAGGAACTAACCCTCAGCTCAAGCGAGCTCAATGAAGCTCATGTAAGCTATAAGTGGCTTGACATAACTTTTCCATTAGCTCAACTGTCTAAAGCTAGCTTAAGGTGAGCTTGTGGGAGCTCATCAAAATTAGTTAATAGCTAGAAAGCTAAGGATAAGCTCAATTGGGGTCAATTGAGATTGCTCCAGCTCATCGAGTTTGTATGTCCACTCATCATACTATCCTATGATTTCATTCTCAAGAGTGAATAAGACGTATTTCATGGTTGTTTGACATGTCCTCCAATTATTGATAATAATAGGAGTTATACATCTAAATGTTTTAAGAGGGAGAATTGTCACACCCCTCTAAGTGGAAGTGGACTAGTACAACATTTAAGGATGTGTTTAGGAAACATCAAAGGGATGTGCTCCAAATGTTCCATAGTTAACCATGAAATCAACCAACCAAAGAAATTAAGAAAGTAAGCAAGTTGTCTCTTGTCTTGCTTATGTGTGAGATTCTTAATTCAAACCCCTTAGTGACTATGGGTTGCGATTAGAAAATTGAGGAATATTCCAATCATCTTAAGAAAACATGAACATCTAAAAGGAGGGTACTCCAAAACTATGATAACATAACTATAAATGACACACAATCACATTATTCAATGTTGGTGCCACATTGTTTTGTACAGTATGAAAGATTGAGTGTGATGTGAGAAAGAAACGAAGTGCACTTGAGGTTTAATACATTCATGAGTTTTATGAGTTAGAACTCACAAAGGAGGCAGAATGTGATTAAACATGTGTATCAAAATTTCATGGGGTTTGAGAGCCATAACTTGATTTGTTCAAGTAAGTTTTAATTGTTCAAATGTGAGGAGAGTGACAATCTTTCATTGTGGGTCTAACAACCACAATGTAAAGGGATTTTGTTTACAGGCCTAAGCTCCAACCCACAACTTAAAATTATGTGCTTTAACTATTATTTGTTTTCAGCTTTGTTCACTTGTTGGGTATGTTTTGTTTGAGTGGGTGCATTTTTTTAAACTATATTTTTGCGTGAGTGGGAGCTTGTTAGAATTTTATAGCACAAGTGCTACAAATTCCATTTGACAAACCAAGATTTATTTGAAAGTTCTTGGATTTCATGTACGGAGCTAACCCTCAACTCAAGGGAGCTCAATGAAGCTCATGTAAGCTATAAGTAGCTTAACATGACTTTTCCTTAGCTTAAGTTCGTAAAGCTAGTGGTGAGCTCATGGGAGCTCATTAAAACTAGTTAATGGCTAGAATGTTGGGGAAAAGCTCAATTGGATCAATTGAGATTACCCCAGCTCATCTGTGGTTCTAGGGAATTGAACATGGTTATAAATGTGTTTGCACTAGTTAAGCTAGAAGAGATAATTAAGGAGCATGAGTTGGAGTTAAAACCCAAAGCTTAATGGGCGAAATTTGTGGTGCTAGATGAAGGAATCTAGCATGCTTGAGTGCACAATGGACACTAGGGTGTATGATGAGTTGTAGCATGCCATAATTCATCTTCCCATTCATGCACTTAGAGTGCAAGTTCATTGTCTCCACATAGATACATGAATTTGGCCAAGAAAAGATGAATTCAGCTAAGAAGTTGAATTCGGCCAATAGGGAAGATTCATCTTGTACTTTGCCTTAGAATGAACATACATAACACCCTTTCACCAAGGTATGTGTACTTTGGATGAAAGGATGTGTTGTTTTGGCCAATGTTTGTGACCATTAGGCGAAAAGGGGTTTATGTATAAGAATGAATCATCATGAGTTTACCATCATGACTTTATGTGAAGATAGATGACTCTTTGCCAAAGGATGTGTCCCTTGGCCAAAAGCCATAATGTTTCACCAAGGGAGATAACACTTGAAAGAGTCATGACTCTTTGCCAAAGGATGTGTCCCTTGGCCAAGAGTCATGATGTTTCCACCAAGAGACATAACTCTTGGAAGAGTCATGATATTTCACCAAGAGACATAACTCTTGGAAGAGTTATGACTCTTCAAAGGCACCTTTTGGTGGCCTATAAAATGGAATTTCGTAGTTCCTTTGATTAGAAAGAGTTTTTTTCTTTGACGTAATACTACACTTTTCTCCCCATCTTTGCGGTGAAAAGCTTCCTTCTAACAAGTCTTCATGCATTAAAGCACTCTCCCATAGAATAATTGTTAAGCTTATTTAGAGCATGTGGGTGAACCATAAGGATTGCTATTTTCACAAGTTAGCAACTCTTCCGACCTTAGTGCATTGTGATGAGATCGGTCTACTCCATCCATTCTAACCACGACGAGTTGGAGAAGAAGGAGAAGCCATAGTGGATCTTCACAAGGGAGGCAAATCATCAAGCATACAAGGAGTTATTCCACAGCATTTCAAGTTAGTATATCATCCTACCCTTCTTAGTGACATATGTAGGATCTTGTGTTATTATGAAATCACGAGATTTCTTGTTTGGGTTGTGATCTAAAATCAACACATGAATCATTGACATACATAAAGGGTCAACACAAACTTAGCAAAAGGCATGCAAAGTGGGTAGAATTCATGGAGACATTTCCATATGTAATCAAGTATAAATAAGGAAAGGAAAACATTGTAGCAGATGCATTATTTAGGAGACATGCTTTGTTAAGCACATTAAATGTTAGATTATTAAGATTTGAACATATTAAGGATGTATATAATGATGATTACGATTTTGGTAATGTGTTTAATGCATGTGAGAAATCTGCATTTGGGAAGTTCTTTAGGCATGAAGGATATTTGTTTAGAGAGAATAGGTTGTACATTTCCCAATGTTCCTTAAGAGAGTTATAGTTAAAGAATCACATGGAGGAGGTCTAATGGGTCATTTTGGTATTAAAAATACTTTTGACATTTTGAATGAACACTTCTTCTGGCCACACATGAGGAGAGAGACGTAGAAAGAGTGTGTGCGAAATGTGTGGAGTGTAAATAAGTTAAATCGAGAGTTCAACCCCATTGGTTGTATAAACCACTACTATACCTAGTGAACCGTGGGTAGACATTTCCATGAACTTTGTTTTGGATTTATAAATGAATAGGAAAGGTCATGATTTAGTTTTTATAGTTGTTGATAGGATCTCTAAAATGGCACATTTCATTGCATGTCATCTAACCAATGATGCATCATACATCGCTAAATTGTTCTTTTCTAAAATTGTTTGCTTGCATGGAGTTTCAAAAACCATTGTTCCTGATCGTGATGCAAAATTTTTGAGTTATTTTTGGAAGACTTTGCGGGTTAAGTTAGGAAAAAAAAACTTTTTGTTTTCTATTACTTGTCATCCACAAACAAACAGTAAAACTAAAGTGACAAATCGACCTAGGTTTTTTATTACGTACTATAGTTGGAAGAAACTTGAAAATATGGGAAGAATCCTTGCCATTCATTAAATTTGCTTACAATCAAACCATACATACTGCTATTTGTTTTTCACCATTTGAAATCATTTATGGCTTTAATCTTTTGTCTCCTTTCAATCTTGTTCCATTACCATTAGGTGAAAGACACAACTTGGATGGAAAGAAGAAAGCTGAGTTGGTGAAAAAGCTTTATGAAAAGGCAAAACAGAATATTGAAAGAAAGACAGAATATGAAAAGCAAGCCAACAAGGGTCCAAAGCAAGTAATATTCAAACCATATTGGGTTTGGGTACACTTTAGAATGGAAAGATTTCCTAACAAATGAAAATCTAAGTTGTAGCCGTATAGAGATAGACCATTTCAAGTGGTGGAAAGGATTAACGAGAATGCATACAAGATTGATTTTCCAAGTGAATACAGTGTTCATACTATTTTTAATGTTGTTGATTTATCTACTTTTGATTTTGCAGATGAAGAAGCTGATTTGAGGACAAATCTTTTTGAGGAAAGGGGGAATGATGGAGATCCAGCATCATAAGTGGCTTCAGGTAAGACAGAAGGATTGGGATGTGGGCATGTTGGAGAGCTTGGGCAGCAAGGAGAAGTACTTAAATAAGCTTAACAAACTGATATTAGGGAAAAATATCCATTGGAGAATCTTGGAAGTCGAATGATAAGGTTGCGGGCTAAGCGTGCTAAAGAGGCCCTTAACAATCTAATGTTGGATCTATATGCAAGAGAAGAAGCTAAAACACTTGGTAACACGTTAATAAGGTTTATAGTGATGATTCAAGGCTTGGAGCAATGTGTTAGACTTGTGGAAGAAGGTTGGACCTGATGCATAACTTGAAACAACTCAATTGTTACAATTAGGCTGTTTTGAGGATCTTTGGGTCAATTGCTTAGGCTTCTTATTTTATTCATTTAGAACTTTTAGTTATGCCATTTAGGACTTAAATAAGTTGATTCTAGCCTTAAATAAGCCTAGTTACGTTTTTGGGTTTGTTTGAGCCTAATTAGCTTGTTTTAAGCTTATTTGTTTAGACTAGAATGGGCCCAAACCCAATTCCTACCCTTATGAAAGTCGTCCAAGTCATTAGGGTTAGTAATACTCTTTATTTTGTGTATTGTAGGCAAACTTCATTCATTCAATAGTCAGAAAACAAATTGCTTGTTCTTTCGCATTACTTAAGAGAAATCCTTCCCTGTTGTTCTTTAAAGACTTGGTTTTCATTCAAGCAAGTGCTTGTGAAGATCAAACCCATTCCTTATCACACCCAATCCTTCCTAAATTCTGTGTGTGGTAGAAATACTATCTAAGTTTTTTTTTGTCATTCTTGTGCAATATTGAACTTTCCTTGGATCCTGGATTCGTGATTTGTGCTTCATCCAATCTGAGTTGATGCAACTCACCAAGGCAATGGAGACTTGAGGATGCCAATGGGTCCAATTATAGGGTCCTACTCTAACATGCTCAAAGCACAATTTCAAATTTATGCACAAGCATTTGTTTCACAAGAACTTCAAGAAGTTTTGTTGATTAAGCTTGGGAAAGAGCTTAGGAAGAGACCTAAGTGTGTGCGCACATTGGAAGCATCAAATCAAGAGGGCTAATACTTAGCCAATTTTCACAAGCACAAGTCTAATCAATGGGCTTGGGCTTATTTTATCTTGTAAAGGGCATGTGGACTTCTTTTAGGCTTTGTCATGGACTGATTTGCATTAAGTGTGCATGTGCTTCATTAAAAAAGTCATATGCATGTTTTATTTTAAGGAACCAAGCGTGTGGGCCTAGTTTAAAAGCCCAATTCGCCCCTTTTAAGTTTGTCTTCTATTTTTGTTGTTTCCTTATCCTATTTGGACTAGGACTAGTCAATTTTAATTAGTTTTGAAGCCTAAATCTATGTGGGATTTGTTCTTGGGCATATTTGGTTTAAGAAAGCCTTCTTGATATTTTGGGCTTTCTTTAGGTTTTTTAGGTAATCTTTGTTAGGGTTTGTATTACACAAGGGTATTTAACCCATGCTATAAGCATGAACAAAAGATTACACGTGAATAGAATTAGAAAGCATTCTTCAAGAGAGAATTCAGATTCTTGCTTGTTTTACCATAAGGATTGATTCAACTTATCAAGTAAGTTCTAACTTGTGGCATTAATTCAATTCCTACAATCTTTACACTTTTGTTACCAATTCCTTCTTGTTTTGAGGGTCAAGGGACTTGTTAGATTGATTGAATTTAAGTTTAGGAACGATCATTGAAACGGAGGTGATCTAGACATTGATTCTAGGTTATTGCTGTATCATTTTTGGGATCAGAACCTAGGTTTTAGATTTAATCTTTATCTTTAATTTTCTATTTATTCTTTATTATTATAGTTAGTTCATCATTAAATTTTGAAAAAAAAAAGAGAGAAAGATAGAAAGATGGAAAAAAGAAGAAAATCAAGAAAGAAAGAAAGAAGAAAATAAAAAAAGAAAAAAAATCAAGATTGTGAATCTTTGTATGTTTGAGTTGATTTGCTTGCAAGATTCATCAAGAAATCTGACCATTCAAGAATTTTTTAATTTCATTTCTTTCTTATGTAAGATTCATCAAGAACGAATCTGATTATTCAAGAATTCTTTAATTTCGTTTCTTTATTACTTAAGATTCATCAAGAACAAATCTGATCATTCAAGAATTCTTAAATTTATTTCTTTATTATTTAAGATTCTTTAAGAACACATCTTTCATTCAAGAAACTTATCAAGACTTGTTTTCTTGCATCAAGAAACACTTACTTATTTCAAGATTTACTTTCTTACACTCAAAACATGTGTCTTTGATATAATTGATTATCTTTTAGTTCTTGAGTAATTGGGCAGATTTGAATGTTCTTGTTAATTCGGGTTTAGGGTTGAGTTTAATTCTTAGTTTCATCTTTTCTTGCACTCTTTTGTTGATTTTTATTGTTTGTTGTCTTTTTGTTTCCATTACAATTGAATTGAGTAATCTTGTTTCATGTTGCTCAATTGCCACCAAAAATCATTCACATACATTTTCTCCATCTAGTATGTGTATTTTTGTCTTCCTTGCTTTCTTTACTTTAAATTGCATCAAGTTTTGTGTTTTCTTCCTTTCTTTAGGTATTTGTTGTTTTCTATTAATTATGTTGTTGTTGTGCTTATTTGGTTGGTAGTAATTGATCCAGACAAGTAAAACTATGCTAGAATCTAGAGTGGTAAAAGACAAGAGTGTTCAAGCTCATTTGAGGGTAAAAGTCATCTTCTTGAGTGAAACACGAGGGTAACCAATCTGATTTAGAGAGAAACACATGAGGGAGTGTGTGAGGAGCTATTCTAATGTGTTTTTGCAGGTTTTACATCATGACAATTCAAAGGATAGTAAAGGTAGTGACAAGGATGAAAAGAATAGTGAGGCTGATCAACACACATTCTTTACTTTAGAGGCTATGCAACATCAATTTGAAAGGATTGAGAACATGTTCAGGGATGTCAGTGATAAATTTGATAGGCAAGACTAAGCCACTAGGAATTTACAAAGAGAGGATTCAACTAATGGTGCAACAAGGAGGCAAAATGTCAAGGAGCCAACTCCTATGTGCTATGAGTATAGAGATGAATATGATGATGGGGAAGATGAAGAAGAGTGGCATAGGGTCAGAATTGGTGGAAAGGGGGACATAATGATAGAGGAAGAGGAAGAGGCTATAGAGGTCGAGATAATGCAAGGGGAGAAGACAGGGTCGAGCGTGTGGATAGAAAATTGGGTAGTACCAAGATGAAAATACCATCTTTCCAAGGTAAGAATGATCCAGAAGCTTACTTAAATTGGGAAAGAAAGATGGAGATGATTTTTGAATGCCATAACTATTATGAGGAGAAGAAGGTGAAGCTTGTTGTTGTGGAATTTCATGATTATATGCTTATTTGGTGGGATCAACTTATTTTGAATAGAAGAAGGAATGGAGAGGATCCTATTGATACTTAGGCCGAAATGAAGAGGGTCATGAAGAAGATTTTTGTGCCTAGTTACTTCTATAGGGAGCTCCATCAAAGGCTTTAATCTTGAGACAAGGCACCAAAAGTGTAGAAGAACTGTAAGGAGATGGAGATGGTTGTGATTAGGGCTAATGTAGAAGAAGAAAGAGAAGCCACCTTGCCACATTTCTTGGCTATTTTGAACAAAGACATTGCCAATGTTATTGAATTGCACCATTATGTTGAGTTAGAGGAGATGGTGAATATGGCTATGAAGGTGGACAGGCAACTCAAGTACAAAAGCTCCAGCAAAGCTTCTTACCCAAACTCTACTACAAATTGGAACTCTAAATGGTCTAAGAAGGATGAGAAGAGCAAAGACAAGTCAAAGGAAGAGAAGAACATGGCAGATCCAAAAGGTACTTTTAAAACTCCTAGTTCTTCTAATTCCAATTCTGAAAAGCATAGGACTATTAAATGCTTTAAATGTCTTGGTATTGGTCATATTGTTTCTCAATGCCCAAACAAGAAAACAATGTTTGTGAGAGGAGGAGAAGTTGTGTCTGAGGAGGAAAAAGATGATTTGGTTTCCATGACTGAGTTGGAAGATTGTTCTGGTGTGGAAGTTGAGGACGCACTTAGGTGTGCATTACTTGTTACTAGGTGTGTTTTAAATGCTCAAGTGAAGGAAGATGGAATTAAGAAAGTGAAGCTGAGAGAGAGAGAAGAAAAGCAAAGAAAGAGGCCTCGAAAGAAATTCAATTAAAAGGCCCAAATAAGAGAGAGGGTAGAAAGAAACAAAACTTCTATGCAAAAATGAGAGATGTAAGGGTTGCTTGTGTGGAAAGGATATGTTTGTTTGTACTTTTGTACAAAGAAGCTTATTTTAATAAATCTGACCTTGACCTTTGTTTTCCTAGTAGTGTTGTTTCTCTCTTGCAGGAGTATGGAGATGCTTTCCCCGAGGAATTGCCTAAGGAGTTGCCACTCATTAGAGGAATAGAACTTTAGATTGATTTCATGCCTGGGGCACAAATTCCAAATAGACCTTTTTATAGGGCTAATCCTGAAGAAACTAAGGAACTCCAAAAGCAAGTAGAAGAATTGCTACAAAAGGAACACATCAGGGAGAGTCTTAGTCCTTGTTCCGTGCCAGTGATATTGGTTCTGAAGAAGGATGGGAATTGGCACATGTGTGTGGATTGCAGAGCTATTAACAAGATAACGGTAAACACCCATCATCCAAAGCAGAAGAGCATCTGGCCGTGCTTCTAAAACCACACCGTTTGAAGAACAAAATAGTCCCTCGAAACGGCACCATAAGCTTCAGCAGCAGATACACCGCTACACACATGCAATGACAGCGTTCCATTTGGAGAGTCAGTATAAAACAAAACGGCAGCGGGCGACCTGGAACCAATTACCCCAGCACCCGCACATCCTATACGATGTTGCTATAGAGAAGAGAGTCCAATCAAACCCAAAACACCATCGTTAAACTAGCTGCAAATGACCTCATTCGAGGCCTCCCTTCAGAGACTCCTAACTAGACAACGTAGAATGACATCGTACCCAACTAAGCAGTTGAAATACGTCCTGCCTTGCCACCAGCCTCCCACCCATACAAGCAAACCTACAATGAACCGATTCACAAACAGAACTACCTCCCAAACTTCAAGTTGCATTTTCCTAAAGATTCCCGAACCATGCAGAGGCTAAGTCAGCCATTGTATGCGAAGGAAATCCCAGGAAAGAAAATCAGCCCCCAAGGAAGGACCAACTTCAAAGCCCTCCCAGCCACCATAGAACAAAACTTCAGTCCATAAAAAGGAAGTAAATAAGCAGACTCTCACAGAGACAACCATTTTAACAATAACAACCTTCCCTGATTATCACCTGCAGATGATCTACGAGGAACAAATCCTCCAAGTAGCAAAAGAGCACCACAACCCAGTAACAATACAAGCCCCACTAATTAGAACATAATAAGCTCCAGGGATAAAGGCGATAAAGAATTTGGTATATGGAGGTTTTGATGGTCACCACCACAGCTGCTCGCGTGACTAACTTGCCCTCCATTTGAATCACATTTTGGCTCTTCCAAATCATATAGACGGTGATCATAAGAGCAAGCGGCTCTTGATGAAAGCACCCGGATAGTCTTTGCGAAGCCATTTGAGAGCACTGGAGAGGGTAGTCATGGATCGCGGGATCCCAAGCCAGCTACAGATGGTGCCCCAAATAACACTAGTGACAGGACAGGCAAAAAAAAGGTGCAGGATTGTCTCCTCCGAAGTTTGAAAAAAACCACACATTTTTATCAATCTCTAAAAAATGCAAGCTATCCTTCGTGGGTAATCTCCCCCTGATACTTAGCCACACAATGAAGGAA
>JANPWT010000007.1:23662049-23675913 GCA_024678245.1 Erythroxylum densum
ATGTCATCAACCGGTTTAGAAACCAATTGAATGCCTTTAGTGAGCACTCGGTTGGCTTTAAAAAGGCTAGCATAAGTTGCCTTAGAATTTTTCTTGTCTGCAGGTTTTGAGCTAGGCGTTTCATCAAGCAACTTACGTGGAGTGTTCTTTTTGGAACGAGCAGAACCTCCTGAGGTAGAAGATGCCTCACTCTCCTCACTCCCCAGTTTCAGAATCAGAAGATTCAGATCCCATGGTTGGATCTTCGGAAGGAGGGGATGCCTGCACATTTTCCGGGGAAGGGACAGAACCCACATGACCACCAGCAACATTCGATTTGGAGGGAGATTTGAACCCTAAAACAACATCAGTGGTAATATCCTGCCCTCGAAATTTTTTCTTGCCCATCTGTTTAAAATGAGGCCGATGGAGGGCCTTGAACAATGGGGGAACCAACTCTGTATGCAGGCAGTAAAGCACTAAACGGCAGCCTCAGTAATCTAAGTAAGAACCAGTAGAACTGCGTAGATCCAAGTACAGGAATGAAGTACCAAAGAAACGTTACAGGAAAATCATAACACCTGTTATGGAGTGGGTACAGTGAAAACGAAATCACCGTTTACAGACCTCAGCTACAGTGAAAACGAAACCACCGTGAAGAACCCCAAGTAAACCATGAAGTCCAGCAAGAGAGAGGATCGAATAATGCACAGAGAAACTTGTGATTAAACCAGTAGAAAGAATCGGTGAAGAGCAAAAACGTGGATGAACCTAGGAAGGGATTCCTAGTGAGAGAAGCTCTCCAACATCCACACACACTGATACTACTGATAGCTCTTTTTTTTTTTGATAAATGGTAAATTTTATCAAAAGAATAAATATGTACACGATCACAGGGGCATACCCCAGTCAAGCGGGGAGGACAGGCCCTCCCCGCCACAACAGAACAAAAGAAACCCCTACATATAGGAGCCCAGCCCAACAAAAGGTCAAACAGACTCAGGGAATCGACCACTTATCAACACGCCCACCAAATAGAAGGGGCCATGAGGCTAAGTGGAGTCTAGGCTGTAGAACCAAGCCCAAAACGCCTTGTGAGCAAAACGACGACAGAGCAGCCTTAAGAGGCTCCAACAAAGAGACCACCAAGTCACTGGTGCCCAGCACTCCGGAAAAGACGACGCAAAGTATGCAGCATAGACCAAGGGAATCAGCAAAGGGGAGACAGCATTACATAGATTGGTGTCGAATACATGCATCCTCCTGGGAGGACGCATGCAGTAGGAACCAACATGAAAGAAACTCGAACCCATAACCTGGCACGGGAGGAGCAACCTCAGATAGAATACGACACCGTAACATCCACAGGCACCAGTAAAAACGATGTCATGGAAATCCCACACTCTAAGCCAAAACAACAACACATGATTGCCCCGAACCCTTCAGACATTCCTCGGACCAGCGCCAGCCAACAGACCCGTGACAACTGTTGAAACGACGTCGAAGGAGGCCAAGCATGCACAGAACAAAGCGACGTCGATGGAAAAACACGACAGCGTATGGGACCCCAAGCCGACTAACACTCCGTGAACCAGTGCCAGCCCACAGTTTCAAAACAGTACCAGACCCATCTCCTAACGACACCGTTCCACTCGGGAGGGGAAACAGAACCGTTGGATTTCATTTTCCTAATTTCTAGTTGTTTCTATAAAGGATCCGAATCTCTAAATTAGGGGTTAAGGATCCTTAGAAATAAGGTAGCATATATTTTAGTTACTATATTTAGATTATTTCTATTTGTATTAGGATGTATTCTATCATAGATAAGTGAGAGTGAAATAAAAGTTTCTTCCTCAAAACCTACATATACTGCAGTCTCTAATAAAGAGATATAGAGCAAATAAGCTATGATTCACAAATAACCACAAGATTTAGGTGATTTGCCCATAAAAGCCCAAATCTTGGGCACAATGACCAAAAAGGCCGCACCATTCTTATTCAATTTATATATATTACATAATAAACAAGATCCATATTTATGAGGGGGAATGATATAATTATTGGCAATAACGTCTCTTAATTTACATGAGAATGTCACCATTTCAAGGATTCTACAATTAATATAATTCTAGTCAATCAGGGATGATTACAATAAATCTTGAAAACTCTGAAACCTTGACTTTCTCTCTATCACTCTCTCTTAATTTGATTACTGTCAAAATTGCCTACCCAATACTTTAGCTTCATTTAACCATAATATAGAATCACTTCACCCAATTTATTTTGCAAGTAGACATTTGGCTAGTAGGTCATTAGGCATACCTAGGGATATACTACAAGAAGCTCCTCAGGAAATTGTTGAAAATTCCAATGCTAAAAATTTGGCCAAAGAAAGGTAATAATGGAAGAAAAAGGAATGGCATTTATAAGTGATTGATGTAATACACATTGAAGTGACCATCTAATACTAGCACAAAAAGTACAAAAATGGGTAAAAACTTGATGTATGTTTTCAGATGTGAGATGATATGAAGATTCATAATCAGCCAACAGCAGTTCTAGTATAACAAACAAAGGAAAAGGAAAGGAAGCGAGGGGTGGAAAAAGGGGGTAAGACAACAGAAATATAACCCGCATGATATTGACTGTAGCACGCACAACATTAAGCACATGGAAACAAGAGCATACCATAACTATTTGCCTAAGTAAGATGTTTAATTCCTCCAAGCGACTGCCTCTGGAAAAATCCTGCAACATGAATCTCCAAAGACTTCATTCTTAAAAACCAAGCCGTGTTAAACTTTTCTGTGACAACACATCAAGCAAAAATACTACATTATCTACTAAGCCAACCGCCTGGAGATCTCATTATCCAAGTCATATTTTCATTTTAAAACTGTCTTCTTTGACAACATAGAAAGCTTACCTCGAAACATTTCCCTTCAGAAGTTTGGACAAACTTGACAACGCAGTAAGTTTTTGCAAAATCATATTTGCTCTGACTCAGTAAACCAAGCCTATACAGCAGTAGTAGCAATAGAATGTTGGCATCAACCAAAATTTAATAAAAGCATGTGAACAAAGTACATCTGTGAAGAAAACTTGCCACAACATGTTTATTTGATGAAAAATGTCGTATGGCCTATGATCACGTAGGAATTCGCAGGAAAAACAGATGAGAATACATGTCACTAAAATCCAAAAAGAAAATTAATATATATATATAGCCATTTGGCTGAAAATTTGACATTTCAGAGAAAAAAAAGTGGTGTATAATGATTGTATTGAATAATAACTATGATAACAACTTGTGTGGAAAGCACATGCTACAACCTGGACAAAGAAGGTGTCCCAAACAAAAGAACTATATGTTTAATTTTTTTCTATATCAAGAATAGCTTTTACCTGTTTAGACATGAAATGGTGAAAGAATAAATCACCAAGAGACTAAGAGCAAATGAAAGAATGTAGCATTAATTTAGATAGAGAAGTTATTCGCATATGTCTTACATTCTCAGCATCTTTTGTGTTATTATTATTAGGAAAAAGAAAACGAAACACAAATCCATTGACAATTTCTGGTTTCTGCTCTAGAATACAGACCTATGCTTACCATCTCATCTAATAATTTTGGCTTATTGAAACATTTGCATCGGGCACATTTTCTGCTAAAATAATAATAGTTTAAGCTTGCAAAACAAGGAGTAGGATATTTGAGACATTAGGGCAGTCAATAATGCTAGAATGCTGATGGTTTTTTCCTATTTTCATCATATACATATTATGAATGGATGATCAATGGTAGAATATTTCTTCCCACATTTCTCCCGCAATATTATTCAGCTTTTTACTAGTCACAAGCGGATAGTAAAGGAAAGTCCAATATATAGTCACACATTATTTTGTAGGTTTATTAAGAAATTTCTTTAACAACTTTTCATTTGTATATGAAAACAAGTTACCGTAATCGTTGAAACTGATAGTTGATGACATCCAACACATAAAAGCAAAACTTCTGCCCATTGATAAGTGTATGGTATCAATGACAGTATGATTTCCAAATTTATAGCACAAACAACAGCAACCATGCCAATACTTCACTCTATTTATTCTAAAACAGCATCAGTCAAGCTTCTTAGAGAGTATAAATTGCACTATTTTAACTATTAGCTTTGCATACTGTCCCTTTGCCCTAACCCTGCATAGTGAACATTTTAGTAACACAGCTGTGATTTAATTCTGTTAAAGTGCCCTAGTACAGTCAATTAGAAAAGAGCCATGAGAGAAAAAGAGAGGCAAAGAAGATTTGGCATTCAAAGAAAACTCTAGAATTCTCATTTGAGAAGCATAGATCATTTCAACATATGTATAAGCACAAATAAACTTTTAAAAGAAAAAGAGAACATAGTACAGGGCAAAATTTGTTGGAATGTGATTTAGTAAAGCAGCACATTATGTAAAGCTCGAACCTCTCCAATGTCCGACTTCTTTGAGCAGTGTACATGGTGAGATTTGTCAACAATCAAGAGAGCCCATTCTTGAACAAGGATGCTCTTTTGAAGGTGATGTAGCATTTCATAAGAGATAACCACAACTTTGGGATATCTTGGTAGATATTCAGGATTATCTCGATGACCAAAAACTGAAGAAAAATTAGTCACGAATGCATCTAACAATCAAATACAAGAAAAAAAAAAGATCTGAAAGTCAAAGCCCAAATTAAGGACCAAAAAAAACAATGAAGTACAAAATTTAATACAATCCAAAAGTAGAGCCAGAATAAAAGCAAAAGACCTATATCCAAATCCTATCTAATTTTAGGTTGCAGGTTACTTAAATTGAATTCAGTGTGAACTGGAGCAATAAAGACAGAGTGAGAGATTTGAGAGAGATCCTTTGTTGCGTTGTTAATGACTCAAGTGACATATAAAAAGAATGCACGGAAGATTCCAAATCCAACAAAACTAAATAGGGATGAAAAACTAAGTTACGTGACTTAAGTTGTTACTATGGCAAGCATTAGATAGTTCCTCTTATGAGTCTACTACATGAACAAAACCATATCTATACCATTAAATTAGCATAGCACTAGAATTCTGAAGCGTTGTAGAACAAGATACTCTTCTATTAAGTGAGATTAGTTCCTCCTCAAATCACCATGCCTCTCCAACCACCCTACTCCAATCAAAGGAAAAACATGAGAAATGAAACAAAAGGGCAGAAAAATGAAGCTGAACAACAGAAATCAATACCAAGGTGGATCTCAGAGGGCAAGCATGAGGACAGCCATCTCTCTAACTCCTTTGCCCGAGAAAACTGCAAAACAGCTGGACAAACAACAAGTATAGGACCTTCATCTATGTAATACCCTGCAATAGCTATTGCCTGAAAATAGATTACGTACACAAAGGTTATGTGTTCAGACCCTCTTCTAAGACAATTATCAAAAATTACAAACTATCAACTCAACACTGTATCTAAGAATCAAATGCTTTATAATATAGTATATGAATCAGCCAAGATAACCACAAATCATCTCTTATCCAAAAATGACACCTTTGACAATAAAAAGCATACCTTTGACAATAAAAAGCATCAACCTCTGACAAAATCATCACGAAAATGCAATATGGATGTGCTGTGACATGAAAAGGAAATGAACTATTGTGCTCATATTGGCATCGAGATTATGATCTTAAGCTGTATAGGTTTACATCAGAACCAATAAGAAACTTTCAACAAAACAATTACTTGGAGTGTTTGCCCTAGCCCCATTTCATCTGCAATAAGACACCGACTAGCCCTTTGCAGACCAAATCGTAAGCCGTCGACCTGGAAAGGCAATAAAGCATCTAATAGCTTCCTTGGCAACTTCGCAAACAATTCATCAACCTCTTCATCAGTTAAATGTGCAGGCCTGCAAGGTGCCCACCGCCCTATATCAAAGGAATGAGAAAGTCTATGGATGACATTGAGTGTTCTAAAAGGTATCTTTTCAATTTCAACGCCCTTATAGTTCTTTAAACTGTTTAAAACCGCATCATAATCTCTTAGCTTATATACACAAGCCTTTCCACCTCCATGATTTTGAGTATAATGTGATGGCACCACCTAAAGCAGAAATCAGTAACGTTACTTAAACTGGCAACAAAAAGCGTACTTTAAGTAACCAATTAACAGCAATATTCAAAACTATCAATTTTAGCAAAAATAACCCTACCTAATTAAGATAGTCACATTCATCCCTCCACTTACATTGGATAAACAATCTGCTAATCTCATCAAGCACTCCTCTACACCTGGACAAGAAAACCCCTGCAAAGCCTTGGGCGTGACGGAGAGAGAGTCAGGGGAGCAAATTTCAAGCCCGACCAAGAATTTTTCAACAAATTGGGTCCCCGAATCTGGGCCATCCGAGATCAAAGGAGGAGACCTTGGGTCATGGGTACAGGGAGTGAGATCAGAACAGAGCTTTCGACACTTGAAGAGCCTCCAAGGATTTTGCTTTTGTTGTTGTTTTTGTTGGTTGATAATGGATTCTGAGAATACTTTTCTCTTAGCTAGGGCTGCAGTGATTGGCATTTGCCCAATGCAGGGTTTTCCGTTGACATGAAAAGGGATGAACAGGAGATGGCTGGGTTTTGAATCGGAGCGACTTGGGAGGTGGATATATGTTTACACGGCCAAAATTGATTACCATCCGCACGTGGCAATTCGAGAAGATTAGAGCTCCACTAGGCACGTGGCGACAGACAGGTCCATTATTTTAATGTTCCATTAAAAAGTTAAAAAGCTACAAATCTATTAGTAAAACTTTTAAAAATTAAAATAATATTTCAATATTTATGAATAAATTCTCAATATTAACATATGTTAATAATATTTTTATTTTAACAAATTTTAATAAAATGTTAAAAGCAACATTTCTTATAAGATAAGAATAAGAACTCAGTTATACTAAAATAAATTTAGAGTATGAATTACTAAGGTTTAATATATAAAAGATTAATTTATAACAATCTAATAAGGATAAAGTTTAATGCATTATTATTAAAATATTTTATTATTTTATTAGTTTATAAATTTTATAAATTATTGTTTTTTGTTGTCAAATTTCAATCAAAATATATTTATCCTCTACTTTCAATTAAACTAAAATTTTCATATTAATCATATAAAGTATGTTATTTATTATATTAGCATATGTTTAACTAAGGTTAAGAGAAATTATTTTTCACTTTTAATAAAATAGTTTCTAATTGTTATTTTAAAATATATTTTTAAAAAATGAGGAATGTGTACACAATAAATTAAAAATTATATATTTTCTAAATTTTAAATATTCAATAAATAATAAATAATAGATTTACATTTACATTGAAATGGTATTAACATATTTTTGTGTTTTGGAAAAATAATGGAGTGCATGAATAACATATGAATCATTTGTTGGAAGTTATGGTAAGGCAATTTTTTCAAGTGGCCTAAAAATTAGGGATTGAGATTAGTAACTTCCTATTAAGATATATCTACTCAAATATAAAATTTTATGGAAATTATTAATATAGAAAATTCTCATCCATTTATTAATTACATATTGATACTTAATGGACGTATAAGATTAAAAGAAAGGCACACATTAAATTGGTCTTCTCTTTGTCGTAATTTATAGATTTTAAAAAAACTTACGCATAAATCAGAAAAGAGCGCGTAAACAAAAGAGAGGGAGAAGTGGAGAGAAACCAATTTTTCTACAAAGAGAAGGTAATCGTTATCAAGATCAAACATCATGTCTTCTTCATCAAATTCAGGCATGTGAAAATTATTGGTTTTAAGATTCTTTATAATGTAGACAAAATCAATTTGTCCTTACATGTGGTATTAGAGTCAAGTTTAAAAACCTATAATTTTCCATTGCAAATAGTAAATAATTATTGTTGAAGAACCTATCTATGATGAATATTGTCTGCTGCCTATGTTTCGCTTATGAAAATTTGCCTCTATATCATCTTTGTGAATTACGTGGTTGAAATCTAAAATCACTGTCCATAAATGCAATAGGAGAGGGATATAATTTAGCATTTGTAACAATATGAAGAAGTATGATCATATTGCTATGAATTTTATATTATGTGCTTCTTTCACACTATGTGATTCCCTAGATGTGCCCATTTCTATATTTCTTATGTGTTATCTTTTTGTCTTATATGCATTTAATATGTGTTGTCTTTTATCTTATATGCATTTAATATGTGTTGTCTTTTTATCTTATATGTATATAAATGAAAAAAATGATTTTTATGTATGATTTGAAGTCGGAATATATAGTTTGTGATCACCAAAGTCACCAAGCTAAAATGATTAAAATATCATGCATAAAATAGTCATTTTTTCGTGACACTCATAAAATGTTAGTTAGGAAAATTGATGAATAAATGACATTCATTAATTATTAGAACTTTAGGATTTTCCCAAAGAAAAAAATTTATTCTATGATCAGTAAGCATGATTAAATAAATTAATTTTCTTAAGTTAAATATATTTTGTTTATCCAGAGATGACATATGTGTTTCGTTAAGAATGTTAATTTCTTGCAAATGATGAAAAGTGACATTTATTTATGATTGTGTGTTGTAGTATGTACCTAAAGGTGCTTTATAATATACTCTGACGTTTGATCTAAATTTATAATAGAATTAATTATCAGTATCTATGTTTATTTGCAGCAATTGTCATTCGTAAACTTCTTTTGTTACATATTTAATGGTTTGAACTTCTCTTAATAGAATGAACAAGTCAATTTCCACTTAGGTGCGTTGGATCTTGACTTGATAGTTTTGGAAGAAAAACTCACTGCTATTACATATTTAAGTAGTGAGGAAGAGAAGTCTAAATATAAAGCTTAGACACGGTCTAACAAGTTGAACCTTATGTTTATGTGAATGACTATAGCAAATAATATTAAGATTAATATTCCATAAACAGAAAATGCAAAGGAATATCTAAAGTTTGCGGAAGAACTTTTTTTGCAAGAACATACCATTGAGATGACTAATATTGTAGCAAGATTGAAGCCATTAGGTATGGTTGTAGATGACTCCTTTCTGGTTCAGTTTATTCTAAACTCACTGCCTCCTGAATATGATGCTTTTCAAATTAACTATAACACTATTAAGAAAAAGTGGGATGTTAATAAATTGATTGACTAGCTTACTCAAAAGGAAAACAGACTAGAGAACATAGGAAGTTATTTACTCAACCTCACATTTCAAGGAGCTAGTAAAGCATAAAAGGTAAAAGCCAAAAGTTTTAAGAAAAAGAAAAGACCTGCTAAAGCACCTCAGGCTAAAAAGAAGGAACAAAATGATGATAGGTGACGGTTATGTAAGAAAGAAGAACACTATAAAAAAGATTGCATTAAATGTAAGGCATGGTTAGAAAATAAAGGTATATCTAAGACTTTTGTATGTTTCGAATCTAATTGATGCTCCTTATAATACTTGGCGGCTTGATTCTAGAGCTACTACTAATGTATTCAATACGATGCAGGGATTCCTTACAAGCCAAACCACAAGCCAAATTGAGAATTTCCTATGTATGGGAAATTGTAACAAGGCTTGAATTGAAGGCATAGGGACTTATCGTTTGGTCTTAGATACTGGTTATTATTTATACCTATTAAATACTCTTTATGTACCTTCAATTTTTAGGAACCTTATTTTTGTTTCAAAGTTGGATGACTGTAGTATTAATTTTAATATTGGACATGATCATTTCAATTTATATAAGAATTCTAGACTTGTTGATTCTAGTAGTCTTGTTGATGGTTTACGTAAATTGAAACTTTATGATCAATTTTTTGAATATTGACTTAATGTGCATCAAAATATTGGAATTAAGTGTAGTATGCTTAATGAAAGTTCAGCTTTTTGTGGCATAAACATTTGGGTCATATATCCAAAGAAATTTTTTTAATAAAGAATGAGATTCTACAAAATCTAGATTTTACTAATCTTTTTTAATGTGTGGATTGCATTAAAGGAAAGCAAACCAAACATAGCAAGAAAGGAGCTACAAAAAGTACTCAACTTCTTGAAATTAGACACACTGATGTATGTAGACATTTTCACATTATAGATATATATTTTTCCTAAGGAAAAATCTCAAGCAGTGAATGCTTTAGAAGTATACAGTAATGAGGTTGAAAGGCAATTAGACAAAAAAGTGAAAATTGTAAAGTTTGATAGAGGTGGTGAACATTAAGGAAAATATGATGAAACGAGACAATGTCTAGGCCCATTTGCTAAACTTCTTGAAAGAAATGACATATGTGAACAATACATTATGTTATACACACCTTAACAAAATGGTGTGATAGAAAAGTGTAATAGAATGTTGATGGATATGGTTAGGAGCATGATGAGTAATTCATCATTACTCAAATCCTTATGGCTATATGCACTAAAAACAACCATGTACCTACTGAATAGGGTTCTTAGTAAGGCAGATCCAAAAATTCCTTTTGAGTTGTGGACAAATAGGAAACCTAATTTAAGGCACCTACATGTTTGAGGTTGCCCAGTAGAAGCAAGAGTTTATAATCCATATGAAAGAGAGTTAGATTCTCAAACTATTAGTGGTTACTTTGTTGGTTATCTAGAGAAATCTAAACGGTATATATTTTATTATCCAAATCATAGTCTAAGATTAGTTGAAACTGTTAATGCAATTTTTTTTTAAATGGTGAAGTTAATGGGAGTGAGGAACAACAAACTGTGGACTCAAAGGAATTAAAGATGAATGTTCCCTTGTCTGTAAGTGTTCCTTCAACCATTATTATTCCAAGTGTTGTTCCAATTGTTAAAGAACGTATTGACAACAATGAACAACATTTAAATGATGAAACATCCCTTGAAAAAACTAACTCACAGAGATCTGAAGCAAATGAATCACATGAAATACCTTTAAGAAGATTTTAAAGAATAAGGAAAATATCTATTTCAAGTGACTATCAAGTTTATTTGCAAGAATCAGATCTTGATATGGGAATTAATAAAGATCTGATTTCATTTTCACAAGCCATAGAATGAGTTGAGTCAGAAAAGTGGGTAGATGCCATGAAGGAAGAGTTAAAATCTATGAATGATAACAAAGTATGGGATATTAGTGAATTGCCAGAAGGTTCCAAATGAATTAGGTGTAAATGGGTTTTCAAGTCCAAACTTGACTTGAATGGCAATATCAAGCAATATAAGGCTAGATTTGTTGCTAAATGATACACTCAAAATGATGACATTGATTATAAAGGGACATTTTCACTTATCTCAAAGAAAAACTCATGTGTATTATTATAACACTGGTAGCTCATTTTAATTCAGATTTACACCAAATGAATGTAAAAACAACCTTTTCTGAATGGAAATCTTGAAGAGGAAGTTTATATGGACCAACCCGAAGGTTTTTCAATTGAAGAAAAAAGTCATATGGTGTGTAAACTTAAGAAATCAATATATCGACTTAAATAAGGTTTTAGGCAATGATATATTAAGTTTAATAATACCATCACCTCTATCAGTTTCGAAAAAAAATCTTATTGATCCTTGTATATACCAAAATATCAGTGGGAGCAAAATTTTATTTTTAATCCTATATGTTGATAATATCTTGCTTGCTACTAATGATTTGGGTATATTGCGTGAGACAAAAGATTTTTCTTTAAAAGAATTTTGAAATGAAAGATATAAGAAAGGCATCCTATATAATAGGAATTGAAATATTCCGTGATAGATCACAAGGACTATTAAGATTGTCTCAACAAGCCTATATTGAAAGAATTCTGGAGAGATTTGATATGCTAAAATGTTCTTCTGGAACTGTTCTAGTTCAAAAAGGAGATAAATTTAGTCTTATGTAATATCCGAAGAATGATATAGAACGAATCCAAATAAAATCAATTTTTATGCTTCTATTATGGGAATTCTAATGTATGCATGAACTTGTACAAGAGCAGATATTAGTTTTGAGGTTGGAATGCTAGGTATGTATAAAATAATCATTGGAAAGCTGCAAAGCAAGTTTAAGATATCTTCAAGGAACAAAGAATTACATGCTTATATATACAAGATCTAATCACTTGGAAGCGATTAGATACCCAAATTCAGATTTTATTGGATGCATTGACAGTAGAAAGTCAACTTATGGTTGTTTATTCTTTCTTACCGAAGGAGCAATATCATGGAAAAGTGTTAAACAATCTGTCATTGCCTCATCCACCATGGCAGTAGAATTTGTGGCATATTTTGAAGCCACAATACATGCATTATGGTTGCGGAACTTTATTTCAGGACTTGGGGTTGTTGACACTATTACTAAGCTGCTAAAATTTTATTATGATAATTATGGAAGAGTGTTCTTCTCCAAAAATGACAAATACTAAAAAGGTGTCAAGCATAGAGAACTAAAGTATTTTGCCGTTAAAGAGGAGACTCAAAAATAGAGTGTCTATTGAGCATATTAGAATAGATCTTATGATAGCAGATTCGTTAACTAAAGATTTACAACCAAAAACATTTAAAGAACATGTACAAAGAATGGGTCTTAGTTGTCCTTTTGAATGATGTATCTAATAAAGTTGACATTTTGAGCTCATTGATGTGTTTATAATATATAGACCATTTATTGTTTCTAGTTATAATTTGCTCATAATTGTATTCTGACATGTCATAACTTGAATTTACTAGAAACATTACTGTGGACCAAGTTCAAATTTATATGTCAATTATAGGTCTAGTATGGTAAAACATCGGTGTTTGTGATATATGGAAAGGAGAATATTATGTAATAAATATACAACCGCCATAATCCACATTTAGTGTTTTATCATATTTAGATAAGTATGATATTCTGAGGATGACTTTTGGTGCTGAATTATAAATGCATCATACTTATGCATTGGTTTCATTCAATTTTAGGCTAAGTGGGAGAATGTTGAAAGTTGTTGTGAGGCAATTTTTTCAAGTGGCCTAAAAATTAGGGATTGAGGTTAATAACTTCCTATTTAGATACAACTACTCAAATATGATATTATTAGGGAAATTATTAACATATCTCTATTTTCCTTTATCAATCCACAACTATTTCTTCATATCTATCCCATATTCAAGGATATATATATACCCCAGTATAACAGTGATGTTGTATTTCATAATACCTCCACCAATACCAATTTAATCTTCATTTATCATATCGAACCATACATTTTTCTTATTCCATGATATCCAAGACTTTCATTTATCACATTCAAACATACATCATCTTCCTCACTATTTCTAACCACTTAAACAATTGATACATGCTCATGCATGTGACTCATATGCTAGATTAGGGATCAGTTGCCACTGTCTGCCGTGACATGACTTAAAAGAATGTAACTTGACCCATATTTTAAAAACGGCCCATATAAGATAGTACTTCTGGGCTTTGATACCACCTAAATGTAACACCTCACTCCCGCATGACTCGAACCCGACATCGAAGGTGATATCCGAGTCCGTGCCTCGTGAGGGTGGCGTGCTACATCACTCAGTCAAAACTCAGTACAAATTTTTTTTTCTTTAACACATACAAACACACGTTATAATTTATGCAGAAAACAATTTACATAAACAATTTAATGGCCTTGGGGCCCTTTTCATAAATACAATATCATTAATACAAAAATTCAGAAAATAAAATACACTAATGCAGACACGAACTGATCCCGACCCCTTCTCTACTTCATTAACCAGCAGATGTCATACGCCCGTTGTCTAACGGGGTATTCTTCTGAGTCCTGAAAAATAATTGCAAATTTTGGGTGAGTTTTGCGAACTCAGTGAGAAACCAT
>JANPWT010000007.1:23698416-23709448 GCA_024678245.1 Erythroxylum densum
CACGCGGCGGCAGCAGACCCTTACTTGGAGAAGTTAATTTTTCTGGAAGGGGGGGATATAAATAGAATGAGAGTTGACCTAAGAGGGGGTTGACACGAGGACTACAGGAGGAGGCACAGAAAAAGAGGAAGAAAGGAGGAATTTGGGGACTTTTGCAAGAAGATTGAGCATTCATTCTTCCAATTTTCTCTGCTACTTTCTCTCTCTCTCTCTTCTAATGTTGAACTTCTCATTGTTATGATGATTGTTGCCATGTTTGGGAACTAAACCTCACTTAGGGTGAGGGATGTAATTTAATTGAAGGAAGTTTGGTACAATGTGGATGATTGAATGTTGATGAAAATTTCTGGGCTTTGTTTATCTTCTTGTGCTTCATTATGTTTCTATGCTTGATCTCCATAGGTACATTTTTAGGAATTATTGGATATGCTGAAGAGTGACCCATGTTTCATGCTTTAGGAAGACGAACACCTTGAGTTTAGAGTTAGAGATAACCTGGGGTAGGGTGAGAGCTTGAAGTGGCTTGTGTTGAGAGATTTTGTTAGAATATTATTGCATTGAGAAATGGGTTATTCTAACTAAATGCTCCTTTATACCTTGAGAAAGGATATAGGTTTGTTAGTGCCACTGCTTTCTTAGCCTACATTCAACCCATTCCATGTTGTGCAACTCATCCTTTCAATTGAGTGAGTCCCTATCCCTATTTTTAATCATTAATTAAACCAATTTTCTGATTGTTTATTCATTTCTTGCAATTCAATTGATCAATCTACTCCAATTATTTTTACACTTTTCTGCCGATATAATGCAATTAGTTAGGTTAATTTGACATGTAAATGAATTGGTCCTTGAGGGAGACGACTTTAGAATACTCACTGTGCGAGTACTAGGATGATTCTGTGCACTTGCAGAAAATACCGATCACATATTATCATATTCTCAGATGGTAAATAGGATAAATAAAATCACAAAATACAATGAATATACATATTTATAATTTGATGCACTACTTAATCCATTTATATCTCAAATATGGAAAACAAAAAACAAAATATTTTATTTATCATAAATTACAACAATAAAAAGTAGAAAGTGAGCTACTTATGATTATATTAATGTTATCCAATCTTTTTATTTAATAATAAGGATTTTCCTATCTAACATTAAATAGAATTCTCGGATTTTATTTTTTTAGTTATTATGTCTGTACAAAATACATGATAAATGATTTTAAGTAGATTTCATTTGCATAACTGTCACGTTATATCCGCAATTAATCTTTTAAATATTTCATTTTCTGAAATTGTTTTTCCTAACCACATTTAACCTTAATTTTTTTAGGTTTTCTGCTTGTTTGTTCTTACGTTGTTTTGTATTGCAACATTCAGGTATGTATAATTTTTTTAAAAAATTTATTATATAAAATTCCATTGCATTTGTTCCTCATTAATATGATAATTACTTTTTTTTCTTTATTTATCTTCTTTGTTAAATATATAGTTAACCTTCTTTGTTAAATGTATGGTTTGTTGGATGCATTTTGTTATATTAACGAATACGATAGATATTATTGCTTCATGATAAACTCTTTATTAAATCTATGGTTTGTTAGATGTATTCTCTTATATTCATCGATAAAGATGACATTATTGCTTCATTTTTTTATCATGTTATATTTTGACATTTTAAATTGTAGCCAACATTTATTAATGTAATTGAGCATCGTTGAATAATATTTATAATGTATATTTTTATATATCTCTCATTTAATAATATTAATAATATATATTTATATAAATATTTCTCACATATATTTAGTACGGATATTTTAATATTTTTAAAAATATTATTAATTGATATATGAAAAATGTAAATGCTGTCTGCATTCATATATGGATAGAAATGCCAAGAGACGTCAAAAGTATATTGAAATGCCAAAAAATAAAAGGCAAGAATTCTTGCGATGACTTAGAGAAACTTATGCTGCAAAAAAGAGAAACGCTACTTTGCCTACACTTTGTCAAACAATTAGTGGTCAACATTCCAATTTTTTCATTAATAATGAACCTTCCGGCAATTAACTTTTCATTCATCAATCTATTGGTCAACTACTACAAAATCGATCTTTCGATTTTAATGTGAATCATGTTGATGCAATTCATTCTTCTCTACAGATAGAAGAAATTGTTCATATGACATCAACATTTGAAGCATCTAATATGACATGTGATAATTCAAATTTTCCAATGTATCTTCCTTTCCAATTCAACCTAACTCAGTGATACTTGTTGAAGATCAAGGTATAAATCTTTTATCTATATTTTTACTATTTGTAATATTATTACTACGCAAAGTGATCATCTTATTTTTATATGTTTTAAAGGATAAATCGTCATCATTCTTCCTGAAAGTTAGCATCCTTGCAGAATTTACCTATTGAGCCTCAAGAACTTCGTTTTGTTCCAAATTGTGAACATTGTCATGCAAAGAGATTTTATCTTGAACCTCCATCATTCTGTTGTTCATCAGGACAGATTTCCATTATTGCTATTTAAATGTCATATGCTTTGAAACGATTATTTATTGGCAATGATGACAAACCAGAACATTTCAGAAAGAACGTTTGTACATATAATAACAATGTAGTTTTTACTTCTTATGGAGGTAGGTATGATCGGGAACTAATAAAAAACAAGAAAGGGGTTTATACATTTCATGTTCAAGGTCAAGTTTATCATTTCCTTGATAGTTTAGTTTCAATAACTAAAAAGGTATCTGGAATCTAACTCTATTTCTTTGATAACAATGAGGAACTAACAAGAAGGACTAACATTTATGATAAACTTTGTGAGAATACATTAAAACTGATTATGACAATTCTACAAGATAATCCTTATGCCAAGTTCTTTCGAAGTCTTAAGGACATTCCATCACTTGAGAATCATGCAATAGTTCTAAGGTGTTATCCTGGCCTTGATCAACGTGTTTATAATCTTCCTACTGCATCACAAGTGGCTACTATATAGACTAAGATTGATGATGAACAAATTAATAAATGTCCACACATCCAAGTCTATACTCACTCGAGTACAAGTTATAAAATTCAATCTTATTATGCATGTTATGACCCCCCTCAATATCCTCTTTTACATCCTAATGGTGAATCGGGATGGCATTGTGGAATTAAGCGGCTGATTTCAAATAAAAACAGGAGCAATGTTTTGGATGAAGGAAGTGATATTCATTTCAACTCCTTTACTGATCCATCTGAATTGTTCGTTGTGGAAAACACAGGCAAGTTTCTCTTTTCATTTTGTCATTTTTAAAATATTATTTAATTCCACCATTTTATTTATCAAATTCTCTTCTTTACTACTAGTTACTGATGAATAATACTGTGAAGATGGTTTTGTTTCTACTCGATAATATTATTGTTATCAGCTCTAAATGAGAGAAAATGATGAATCTATGCTGCTCCATAGCTTTCGACTGTTTCAACAATTTGTTGTGGGCATTTATATAAAGATTGGAACATCCCGACCTGATTTCCATAGAAAAAGAAAAAATGAGATACATACAGAAATACTACAAGGTGTTTTGAACAGTATTATCATTGGTCAAACAAAAGGTTCTATAATTGGTCGTCAAGTTGTGCTCCCAGTTTCATTTATCGATGATTCAAAGGACATGAAATGACGTTATTTTGATGCAATGGCTCTAGTACAAAAGTATGGTAAACCATATATTTTTCTCACCATAACTTACAACCATATGTGGAGAGAGATAAAAGACAATCTTAAATTTCATGAAAAGCTACAAGATAAATCGGATTTATTGGCTAGAGTATTCATAGTTAAATTTGAAATTCTTAAAAATGAGTTGAGCAAAAAACAAATCTTTGGAGATGTGGCCACATTTGTTTATGTTATTGAATTTTAGAAGCGTGGATTCCCTCATGCTCATTTATTATTGATACTTAAGTCGCATTCTAAATTGTTGAATCCATATTCTTATGATCAGATCATATCCATTGAAATACCATATCCTGATCAAAATTCACGATTATATTCTCTTGTCATTAAGCATATGATTCATGGTTCTTGTGGTTTTATGTACACCATTTCTAACTTACATTCTCTGCATTTCTACTCCCATTCTAAGTCAACTTACTCTAAAAATAACTTAAAATTCAAAATTCAACATAAACATCAAAAACAAAAATCACATACAGACAACTCACCATTTTTTGCACTTGTTTCATTTCCTGCACTTTTCTTTTTTTTGCCCTCTTTCATCATTAATTTCACTCCAAAAACACAAAATCTAATTCCAATTTTTGCAGTTGTCTACTCCTCACATTCACATTAAACTCAGATTCTCACACTTCAAAGCACACTTTCTTCTCATTTAACTCATTTTTAACATCACTGAACCTATCCTTCTTAGACACCTCATGCATGAACTCATTTAAATGATTCAAACATCATCAAATTCATTTACATTATCCAAAAAAAACTTAAAGCACAACTTACTTGTTTCAGAAAAATTCCTAGCAGTAAGAGTGAAGAGCAGGTTTTCGATGGATGGGGAAAGAAAATAACAAGAATAGGTAGAAACAAACACTAGCTAGGTTGAAATATTTGCATGCAAAGGATAACATTGATGCAAGAATCAAAACCAGTATTTTGGTGATGAAGGTTCAGTGGCTTTTGGTGAAGACCAAGCAATCCGAAAAACAAACAATAAGCTATAGTAATTTGCCTTCCAACGCACGTACTTACGTGTGTTAATATCACATTGACACATATCTCCAATGCATGTGGGCTATTTGTCATCCATATAAGGCTACTACATGTCACAATGTCATTCATCTATTTTTTCTAGTCCAAAATACCCCAAAGTTTCAAAATTTTCCTAAAATTCACCATAAATTTTGAAATAATCCTAATATGTTCCAAATAAATTTTCGTCACAAATAATCCAGGATTCACATTTCAATTGTATTTATAAATCAATTAGACTCGAAAATATCAATGAATACATGTATAATTATTTTAATATATCAAAAATAAATTTTCACATGTATGTGAATATTCAATTATGCATGAGCATGCAATGCACTTCTAATTTCTCAATGTCCTCTCATATTCACTATTATGGGGTTCTAGCCCCTAACATGGGATGTTACAACTTGTGTCCTGTTTAAAGGAGAAACCATAACATGTGTGATGCTGTCGATTGGTTGTGATAGTTGTGCATTTTAATTTTGATGAATTCAAAATCAATATAGAGCTATTGTTTTTGAAATTTTCTTGCCCATATTTGCTCATGAGATGTTGCTGAATATGTCTGTGGAAAAAAAATTATCAATGTGATTTGATATGTTTTTGCTAATTAATTCCCTACTGTTCTGGTTGTTGTGTTTATGCACATTACATGAATAGGCATACTTGCAAATTGGATAATAAATTCTAGAAATTTCCCAAAGATGTTTATAATTGTCTATGGAGATGGAAAAATGTTTTTGAGGTGACTGAATATTTATTTGAGAATTTCTTATTTGCTGTTGGGAATGTCTGTGATGAGGAACACAATTTCTGGATTGCCTTGGTTATTGAGGTTAGTTGAGTTTTTTCTTTGAAATAAATTCTGAAAAAATTCATGGGTCATGTTGTGAATATTTTATAGCTTTTGTAATTTTCTCAAGATTTATTAAAAATGTTTTGATGATTTTTTCAAGCAAAAGATAGAGCTGGACAATTTTGAGAAAAATGCTAGACTTGGTTTGTTTTAAGTGTTGATTGTGTGTTTTTGGATTTAATGCCTCGGATCATTTTTTATATGATAAAAAATATGTTACTTTGATGTTGTATGCATGCCAAACTGTTTTTCTTGAACTTGGGTTTTCGAAAATTTTTAGATGTCAAATATGTCATATTAACACCTCTTTGGTATATTCAGTTGTCTTGATTTTTTGGTCGTCGATAAGTGCTGAAGTAGTCTTGATGAAGTGGAGACTACCTAGAGATACTTAAGGTGATAGTTTAATGTTCTCAAATTATTTAGAAATATAAGAGAATAATATATCTATTTCGAGTATTTCATGTCTAGTATGACTAAAAATGGCAAGCATGATACAATTAAAGTGTTTAATTGGTACATCAGAGTAGAGGGTATTACACTTGGTATATTGGTATTTTTAATTGGAATTGAAAACAGACGAATTGAGAAATTAGTCGATGCCAACATTAGAAAGCAATTCGGTTTAAGAATTGAATCGAACGTCAAATCTTTAGATGCATAACACATCACAACCTATATAGGAAAACCATGTGAGATGATTGCATTAAAGAATGCATGCTAAGGATGGTTAGGTGGGATGATGGATGATTATGGATATAGATTCACTGTGATTGATGAAACATCCTAAATCATTCCATATAGTCATTGTGACTATAATCTTATGACTTAGATGAGACTAGAGTATGAAATCCCTCACACATAATATGAAAACTAATGCCTTCCATTAATATGGGGAGAACCAGAATTCTTTTAGAGTTAGGGTTATTAGGTAAACCCAAGCCCACTCTATACGGATATATTCGAATCATGGAAATAAGATTTTTAGATTAATAGGTCAGTTTTTACTAAAAAGCGTTGTTTTGTTGAGTAAACTCAAGGTCAACGTAAACAGAGGTGCAATTGGGTAGCGTACATCACATGTATCCGCATCAAGAGTTGATAAACCAATGTGTGTATAGACATCACGAGTTGATAACAGCAGATGATAGTTGCATCTATAATGCAATTGATATGACCGATACCTACCAATTGACTTAAAATGACTTGTTGGGTAAACCTAAGGTCATTCTTAATAATGTCGGATATCGACCCACTAGGACACTTTGTCATAATTTTTGTTGGATTCGTAATGACAGCTATGGATTCTTTGAAACTAATGGGAGCCATATGCATGTCATGCAAGTCCTTATGATCATGCATATATTTATATTCTAACGCATGTTGCATGAGGTAAAGTAACTTTTAGCCAAACGTTTTGACATGAAGGATTTAGGTGGAGCATCTTTTGTACTCTATATACAGATTCACTAAGATAGATCTGAACACTCCTTAAGCCTCTCACGAAGAGCATACATTGAGCAAGTGCTACAAAGGTTTAATATGGCTGACTATAAACCTGTTATAGCACCTATCTCTCACGGTGAGAGATTATCTTTGGTACAGTGTCCAAAGAATGAAGTTGAAAGAGACGCTATGAGAAATGTCCTATATTCTAGTGCAGTTGGTGACCTGATGCATGCCCAGGTGTGTACTAGACCGGACATTGCATTTGTTGTTGGACTGTTGGGTTGATATCTGGCTAACCCAGGTGTACACCATTGGAATGCAGTTAAGTGAGTATTGAGATACCTAAAGGGTACCAAGGATTATACGTTGACCTATAGGAAAATCAACGATTTAAACCTCACAGAGTATACAAACTCTGACTTTGCTATATGTCCAGATTATCATAAATCCACTTTAGGATACATTTTTATGTTGACAGATGATGAATATTATGAAAGAGTGTCAAGCAGACACTTGTAACTTCCTCGACCGTACATGCAAAGTTTGTTACATATTATGGAGCTGCTACATAGGTAGTTTGGCTCAGAAACTTGATTTCTAAGTTATTTGTGATAGATTCGATAGCTAGACACATTCGATTATATTGTGATAATCTTGCTACAGTGTTATTCAGTAACAACAACAATAATATCACAGGGTATAACATTTAGAGGTCAAGTACTTGACCATAAAGGAGTTGATTTAAAAGGGCGACGTTGAATTAGAGCACATCAAGACTGAGGAGATGCTAGTTGATTCATTGACTAAAGAACTTCGCCCACTAGTATTTGTTAAACATTTATCCAGTATGGGCGTGTTAAAGTCCTTATACAGTAGTAGTTAGGGATCATTGTATTTACTCCTTCAAAGTTTGTACTTTTTGATGTATTATGACATTATGATTATTTATTAATATAGATGATCATCATTTTATCCTTAGTAATCATTATTCTTGTGTATAGTCCTAATACATACGAAAGACTTAAGATTTGTGTTGATCTTAAGCATTTTAAAGATTATTAAGCATATATAAAGATTGAACTTAAGTTTATGTTATTTTGACACATACAGTTTAGTATGGAAGTTTATAAATTTAATATGACATAGGGGGATATAAGTTTTCAATCCAATAAAGGTTCTCTAATACAGTTTAGCATAAAGTTAGAGAACATAAAGGTTTTCTCTAATGTTATTTATCGTTCAGTGAGAGAAAATAAGTTTTCTCTAATGTTGTTTAGCATTCGGTGAGCAAAAAAAACATAAATTTGGACAACTATTAATTGTATTTTCAGATTTTCAATTACTTATCGGTTAAGTTATATAATTTGATCTAGAAAAAGATAATAAAGTGACCCAATAAATGATCTAAATCAATTAGTCAAAGTCTGGGAGAAAAATAGATCTCAATTAGTTTAGGCCGAATTTATCTCGAGCTTGTGATGGGGAAGCTAAATATAGAAGTTATATATAAAGGTTAAGGTCTCGTGCAATTTCTCATATCATTCGTAAGCATACGGATCCTCTGACCCATTAAGAGCGCTTACATCTTGAAAAAACTGTAGAAAGGCATTAACTGCTTGTTTGTGAATGTTTTTTGTAATGGTTTCAGGAGATTGGAACTCGTTTTGGCCTTAAAAACTGTTTTGGAAGTTCAAATGGATTCAAAATCAGGTATCCCGCATTTCTTTAGTTTTTAACCCTTTCATGAACGTAATAAGGTTTATCCTACATGTTACATTAATGTCTTCTTTTGCGAGTCTTTGAACATAAAATAGGTATGTAATGGTTATATTTAAGGGCAATTTTTTGCAACTCGTGGATTAGTCATTATTAGTTGTTTTAAGTTTTTGTTTTATTGCTACATTACATGGGAAGAAAAAAACACTTTCAAATCGACAGATATTCAAAATGTGAATCATTTGGTTTAGACGTTAAAAGTAAGAGATAACTACAAGCGAGGGATTTTGGTTGAAACGATGCTTTTTTATTCATACGGTAACAAGGAGTGACTCCCACGCCTAGTTTTGGTGAGTAGGAATGAAGATGTAAGAATGGTTTTGTAAATTATATTTTTTAATTTTTTTGTTTGTTTGGTTGTTAGTAATGAATAAAATATGGATCAAAAAATTTGAAATAAATTTTAAAAAATCTTAAATTTTTATTTCCAAGATAAATTTGGGTATAACTTGGAACTAGATATAAAAAATAAACAAGGTTTTAAAAACTAGACTGGACTAGCTGGTTTGACCGAAAAAAATCTAAATCGGCCAGTTGTCTAGTTTGGTTCTATGCATTATCCTTTGAGTATAAAAATCGGTCAATTTACAAAAGAGCCAACCAATTTTTTAGTAACCGGATTGTCAATACTCACCATCCGGATATACGTAATGCTACTAAACTTCAGATTTCATTTCAGACTCTCTCGCCTCTTCACCATCTCTCACTGCCTCCATGCATGTAGGTAAATATGATACTTGTGGGTAACCCATAGATTCAAAAATTGATTTCTATCCGTTATCTCCTTGGGCGACTACCATTAAGTTAATCTTCTATTCTCATATCTCTCACAACTGGTATGAGATAACGAGCTTGTTGAAGCAATTTCAAACTCCTTCCTTTGCGACTAAGCTCCACGATGGAAGAGATTGTCTCTACATCCATCTCGTGTTCCTTGTGCTCAAGTTTTGGTTTATTTAGCCATGAAAATTTTATGTTCTTTCTATTTAGGATTTGTCATTTTTATTGCATTTTCTCTTAAATTTGGCCTTTATTTTTTTTCATTTTGACGGGGTACTACTCTTTTGTTTTGGTGCTACTGCTATTGACTTATTGGAGAGGAGGACAGAAGAACTTATTGTATAGAGTTCCAATTCGTACAGAGTTCCAATTTGTTCTGTTTTATTCAAGTTTTATTGTTATTGTGTTTTTTGTAACAGTTAGAACTCTGTTGCATTTCAATATCTAATTTTGATAGCAGGTTATATATATTCTGTGAAGTTTTCAATTTGTTGGTCTAAAACACCAATGAGATAACACAACTATTTTCTAGAGCAAAGTTTAATAAATGTGAGTACCATTATATTGTTGTTTTGTTTCTATGTATATGTATAGTGGTCATTATGCTGTTGGTTTTTCTTTTGACCTATCTGTGCCCACTCTAATGTAGTTTGAGTGATTACTTTCGTACTGACAAAACCTTTTCTAAAGCAAAGACAAGCTATTAAATACAAATAAACATACAAACAACATAACTTGAGTAAGAGTTTTCATCATTTTGTCTTTGCTTTTCTGAACCTATATTTACAACTTAGTCAATAGGATAAGGTTCATAAATTGTTGAAAAGGGGTATCTTAAAGAAAAATATTACGCTTGTGACCATCATTATCTATTACAACTGATGATGAAAATTATTTAAGTAGGAGACTTTTGTACTGACAATAGTATATCCAATTATTTTTTATAATTTTTAGGTTAAATCATAATGGAGAATATGGAATCATCAGAAAAAGATTCAATGAATATCGCATCATCTACTTGTGATAAGTCCAATCCAACATGGAATTATTTATCCTCTTCTCAAGCATCTTATGGGAATATCCAATATAATTATATATTTTGTGGTAGAATCTTTAAAGGGGGAGGACTTCATAGAATAAAAGAATGTCTTGCTAGTGTTAAAGGTAATATTGCTTCATACATTACTAATTTGTAATTTATTTGAATGCAATAGAAGAAGTTGATGTAAATATTTTGAATGAAAACGTAGTTTACGAGTCTTTAGATAGTGTTAGAGAATTTGGAGCTTTTAAGGATGATGACACATAACCTCTTTTAGAAATGCAATTTTGATTTTTATTGTTATTTTAAGTTTTATATTATACTCATATTTATTTATTATTAGTT
>JANPWT010000007.1:23721798-23742437 GCA_024678245.1 Erythroxylum densum
CTTGTCCACTTCCACAAGCTATTGGGTAACATGCATGAAAATACATATACCCTCATTAGTCATTTTCACACAAAACCTCATTTCTTAACACATATCATAAAAATACTGCATAAGTCTCATTCATGACAGCATAACTCTTAACACGAAAGTCCAATGTTTTTCAAACTTTGCAGAACTCTAGTTTGTACATAAACTCACATTTCTTCTTTTATGACCATATTCTAATTCAGTCATTAAGGAGATCCAAATCTCCCATTTACAATCAGCCTGAACATGCAGTCATGAGTTGGACCCTTTTCTACTCAAAACCTTATAACTCATTCATCTCTCATCCAATTAAAGCGATTAAAAGCTTCATTTTCAATAGACTCATGTGGCTATCACATATCCAAAGACGACTCAAAAAATGACTTAAATTGATTTATTGTGATTTTTACAAGCCCGACTTGATTCTGTTCTCTTCTGTGTCACTAGGGTTAGTAACAACCTTCACTTATTCGGCCATATATAACAGAATACGCATCCAATTAATAAGCCCTTTCTACAGAACGTAGAGGACACATTTTGAAACATTTCGTAAGAAGAACTCGTCATCCAATTCTAACCCTAAGGTCTTCAAACAATTCACTTACAGTTCTCGTTTTAATCTTGCTGGTATTCTGAACCAGTACCAATTCGGGGCCTATTACTCTTATTCTTCTAACCCTAAAATCGTGAAAAAAATCATAGAGACAGTAGACATCTGGATCTACAACTTCTATGTTTTAAGTTTCTCCAGATTCGCACGTTAAACAGCTCAAAAAAAATGAACAAAGGGAGTTACGAATCTGTCTCCATGACAGCTCAACCTTCAAAACCCTAGGTTTTGGTTTAACCCCACAAATCACCAAATACACGAAATCTCTTCAAGAATAAGTGTCATTGGACATCAAAGAACACAAATCTATCATCCAATCATCAAACCTATACATCCCCTCAAATGGGTTTCACAAAAGAAGAGAAACTCAAGTTGAAATCCATAGATCTAAGCATTGGGATGAAGACTTACCTCTTTAGGTTGATGAATTAGCTTGAATCACCTTCCCTTTCATGAAATAAGACTTGAAAAAGCTTGAGAGGAGCTCTAATGGAGGTTAGGGTCGTGCATGAGGAGAGAGAAGAAGAAGACAAGGCACTAATTTCCTTATATACTCCCCCATGTCCACTTATTTACAAAAACGCCACTCTTGTACTGGTCTTTTGTTTTACATCTGTTCCGAATACCCTCCTGTGACCACCGAAAGATATCATACATCATTAATTTGATGTTACTAACATTATTGTTCATTGCTCTGATTTTAATGACATTAGTCTCAATATTAATTTATTTCGGTGTAACGTTAATAGCGGGTGTTACACATATATTGTTCTAAAATAAATTTAACTCAAGTTATGTGCACTACTTAAGTCATGAAAAATGGAAGTCTAGAAAGTGTTGAAGTTGGCTAATTAATTGCAAACAAGTCAATAAGCATTCAAAAAATTTCAACAAAGATTCCTAGCTATCTGTTATACGGAACATACCCCACCCTATGCCTAATTCATACATTGTCCCCAATGAAATGACATAAGATAAAAGAAGCAAAAATAGAAAGGAAGAGAAAAAAGAAAGCTTCTCTATTAGTTGAATGCTGAAATCATGGGGTTGGTGGGTGAGGAGGTTGCAATCCTTGATGTGCCCAATATGTTATCAAATTGTGCTCTATTCGGTGCATCTGGTGTTCAAGACGAGCTCAATGAGCATCCAAATTAACTTGGTAAGGCTAGCTATTACTCAGTGTATCTATGACGACTCTTTGTGGTTTCATATGGGTTGGTAGGGACAATTAGGCCCAGATTGGTGAAGGATATCCTTCTATGACTGATATTCACGATTCCCATCCTGCATAAACATTCCATATTCAAAGGTTCTATGGCACAAGCCACAATCATGTTAGTATTGATAAGGTCTAATAAATTCAAATTGACAGCCAATTGAGTGATGTAAGACCTTAATCTTAATGGTTTGGATTTTTTGTTTAACACAGATTGAAATTGCATCAAAAACCAAAAAGCCAAATTAACAAGAATTTGTCTATCCATACACCACAAAAATAAAATTTAGCCTTAGAAAGTGTACTCGTAGAATCCCGACACCTTGAAAAATTATACACTAAGAGTCGATGTATGATTTTGAAAATAGGAATTTTTAAAATACGAACTCTTAGATGCACTGGCATTATATGGATGAAGGTCGACGAACTTACAAATGGCATTATATGGATGGAGTCAAAGTGGGAACTTGCAAATGGTTCATTTTTAACTTCATCAGCTAATATAAAACGCATGGCCACACTAAATTCAACAACAGATAAAGCAAATTCCTTACCAAAAAGTCTAAATTCCACAATTCCTTTAGTAAACACGTCGAATTATTTAGTAAAATCCCAGCTTTGACAGTGAAAAATAGGGTTTCGATGTATAATACATACAAAGCAAATTAAAGAACAACAAAGCTACAAAATTTTGCCTTTCAAAACCACGTGTTTACTTGTTTCCTTAATCCATTGACACATGGCTTTATTGCATTTGAGCCATTTGTCACCCACTGATAAGTGTTACTTGCCATAATTCCATTTGCTTATTTTTCCTAATCTAAAATATCTCCAAATTTTCATAAATTTTCCTAAAATTTCCAAAAAAATTCGAAATGTTACTAACAGTCTCCAAATAAATTTCCACAATTTAATCACATTTATAAAACCATTTTACCTGGAATAATGTCAATATATGCATGTACATTTATTTTGTATGTATCAAAAATACAAATGCACATTTCAGTGAATACTCGATATGCAAAGCATATAATGTATTATAATTCCTCAATATTTTAACCCGTAACATAGGGTGTTACATGCTTTAATCCCATTGAACCATTTGTTGACTTTAGGCAAATTTCACATTTAATCATTCTTCTTCATTTAGTTCCCACATTGACATATAATATCATCAATTGATTTCATTCTAATTCATAGTTCACGTATAATTATGCATGTCAATGCTGAAATGAACAAATTATCAATTTACCCATATATTTTAAATAAATTACCATTATTTCCCTTACTATGCTTAGATGCACTTAATTCTTTATAGTCACTTCTTAATATACTCTAGACATACTATAATGCTTCGAGGGTATATGTTAGGGCTATTTTTTCTTTTAAGTTACTAAACAAGCTCATTTTTCCTTTAAGTTACAACATTTTGATATTTGGGTTCATGTCCCATTATGTCCAAATTAAGGTTTGATAGGTGTAAAATGTGTTACATTTCAAGGTATAGTTTGATATGTGTTTAGTCGTTTATTCGATTATTTAGTATGTGTTTTGGTTATAATTGTGTTAGGTTGTTAATTATTTGTGTTTTAAGTATTTTATAAGTTAGTACAAGCTTTTGAGCTTAAATATTATGTTTATGAGGTACCTTAATGTGTTTGCTAGTATTTCAGGGTTAATATCGAAGAACAGAGGAGTTTCAGAAGACATTCCACGATCGTGGCCTGCATCGGGCAGATACGTGGTCACTCCCAAACTTCACATTTCGAGGGATGTTTTGGACCTTTCAAACCTCTTAAAAAAGTTCAACCCTAAATACAAAAGAATATAAATAGAATAATTAGAACAGAAAGAGAGAGCTTTTGATCAGCCACTACAACGAAACATTAAAGGAGAAAACTTTGAGAGATAGAGAAAGAGAAGAAGGAAGAGAGAAGAGAAAGATGACGTAAACCTGATGTGCTTCCCAGAGTAAGAAGCTTTCCGAAGTCGCGGCCTCTCATTGTCTATTCGAGATTTATTTCCTATGTATTTTAGTTTTATTTGATTGTAGAATTAGCACATATAGTGTGATGATATAATTAAATTGCTGATTAATGTTCTATACTCACTTTTGGAATATTATTTTTGATTTAATGAAATCTGATTATTTTATATGTTTATTAAATTAATTGTGGTTTAATTATGCACTTCATATCTCAATAATAAACTGAGATGGTGAATCAAGAAAAAAACGATTAAATTGGGTGAACGGGAGTTAGGTAATTTAATTGATTCAGAATTAAATCAGGTTGGTAACTCTTGTACGTAGAGAGATTATGTATAGGTTTCCAATTATTTATTAGAAAAATTAAGAACTGATTAGGTTTTGAATAGATAGTTAATTGAGAGTTTACAACTTTCCATAATCTAATTAGGGTTTATGTTTTAGGGTTCAATTATAACTTGAGAGAGAGTAATTAACCCTAGGATCATCTAGAACTATTAATTCAATAAATCATAGTTGGTTAGGTTAGCATTGAAGATAGATAATTTTCCATTTCTCTCTTTTAGTTAATCACTAGGTTGAATTCAGGGTATGCTATCATCGTTCAACAAATCAATCAATTTTCGTTATTTGTTATTCATTTTTAATCCGAAATTGTTAACGTTGTTCGTTGATTGTTTTCGTTAAGTGTTAATTGTCAATTATTGTTTTGTTATTGATTTGGTTTGTTTGATTTATTTAGTTCTCGTGTTTAAATTCATTGTATGTTAAATTTTTGTTTAATAGCTTCCGACCTTAGATTTTAGGATTAGATTAACCCTCCTCGTAGGATCGACATCTTAGGTACTACGCGATCTACCCATATGCTTGTGGAATATCGAGGTTAAATATTAAAACTTACTTATATCGAAAAATTGCAATTAGGGTTTCAATAGTTTATTAATTTTATTGATGATTTCTCTCATATGACAACTTTATTTTGTGAAAAATCTTTAAATTATTTTTCCATCACTATTTTTTGAGCTAAAATAAAAACACTATTTAATGTCTTTATCTATAATTTGAGAAGTGATAATGACAAAGAATATATTTTTGCATCATTCTAAACCTACATAATCCATAAAAATTTTATTCATCAATCCTTATGTGTTGATATACCATCTTAAAACGGTGTGATTGAAAGAAAAAATTAACATCTCCTTGAAATCATTAAAACATTCTTATTTCAAATGCATATTCCTAATAATTTTAGGTCAATGTGGTCTCTATAGCCCTTTTTTTTTATCAATCGAATGCTGTCATCTATTCTTCAGGGTGAGATTCCTTATAATATTCTTTTTCCTACTAAGCCCTTGTTCCATATTAAGTTATGAATATTTAGTAGTGCTTGTTTTGTTTATGATGTTCATCCTTAGGTTACTAAGTTAGATCTTAAATCTTTACAGTGCATTTTCTCTTACTGTTCTTGTTTATAGAAGGGGTATTAGTGCTACTGCCTTAATCTTAATAAATATCTTGTTTTAGTTGATGTTACCATTTTAAAATACAATATGTCCTTTCCTACATCTTCAATTTTTGATAAGAAGGATGATGATCTATTAGAGAACATATATTAGGCTACTATTTTACCTCTACATATGATACTTATAAACAACTATATCCTATTCTCTTAGTCTATTCTAAAAGAAAATATTATTCTAATTCAATTTCATTATATGTCTCTTCTTTGATATTAGATCCAACATTCAATAATCCTAATTTCTCAATTATTCCTCGAACAGGTATGTGTCAATGCACTTATCCTATTTCCTATTTTGTTTTCTTATGATCACCTATCTTCTGTTTCTTATTCTTTGGTTACATCACTTAACTTTGTGACTCTCCTAAAAACTATTCATAAAGCCTTATCCCATCTTAGTTAGCGTGATGCTATAACAGAGGAGAAAAATGCTTTAGATGTTAATGGTACATGGGATTCAATGAACTTACCTATAGGAAAGAAGGCCTTTAGATAAAAATGGGTGTTTGTAGTCAAAGTCAAATTTGATGGATCTATCGCTCGACTTAAAGTACGAATTATAGAAAAGGGTTAAACTCTGACTTATAATGCAAATTATTCTTATATTGTCTCTCATTTTACTAAGTAGACCTCTATTCATTTATTTATTTATTTATTTGGTAAATACTCATGATTGACCCTTACATCAGTTGGACATTAAAAAAGACTTTCTTGTATGATGACCTTCAAAATGAAGCGTATATAGAGCAACCATTTGGTTTTATTGTTTAAGGAGAGTATCCAAAAGCTTGTCATCTTCAAAAGTCGTTATATAATTTAACAAAACTTCATGCTTGATTTAGAAATTTAATCAAGAAGTGGAAATGTTTAACATAAATAAAAGTCAACATTTTCCTTAATATGTATGTAGACGATGTCATCATTATTGAAAGTGACAATATGTACATTTCATATTTGAAGTTTGTTATTCACAGTTAATTTTACACGAAAAATTTAAGGTTTTAAAAGTTTTTTTTTAGAGCATAGGTGACAATAAGAAAGAAAGACATTATCTTTTCTTAGAGAAAAAATGTACTAGATATATTAATTAAGATTGAAGTTGGGCTCCCAAATTTACAACACTCTAAAGATGTAGACTTGTTTGAAAACCCTAAGTAAAATAGGAGATTGGTAAAAAAAATTGAACTATTTTACGTTAACTTGTCTTGATCAGATTATGTATTCTACATAAGTCAATGTATGTCTTCTCCAACCATTCATCATTAACAAATTTTATTGTACTTAAACAAAGCTCTTAGATAAGGGATAATGTATGAAAGTCATGGATATATTCATATCGATTGTTTCTTAGATGTTAGTTGGGTAAACTTTAAGATTGACGGAAATTTTACTATCGGTTATTTTGTCTTTATTGACGAAACTCTGGTCTCATAAAAAAGTAAGAATGCCCAAATCCATATAAAGTTATGCAACAATCAACATGTGAGAATGTGAATACATCAAATCTTAATAGAAATAGGTCTTAAAGCCTCTTTCTCATTAAAGTTGTAGTGTAATAGTCAAGATGATCTACTTATTGTTTTTAATCATGTGTTTCATGAATGAGCTAAATATGTTGATATCTACGAGATAAATCAAAACTGGAAAACAATCTGCAGATATTTTATAAAAATTCCAAATAGAAATAAAGCATTGTAACAAGTTGGGTGTTATTAATATCTATTCTCTAATTTGTGGGAGAATGTTGCAGATTTTATCGATAAAATTGTTTAATTGATAAAATATTTAAGTGCTTAATGATCTCATTACTTAATCAGTTATTGATTAGTTACTATATATATGTAGTTATTCTTCGTACGATCGAATATATCAATTATAGAAATATATTTTCTTTTTAATTTACAATAATATAGAAAATAATTTAAATAATACATTAATCAGAAGGACTATTAAAATGATTCCAACTTACAACTACAATGATATGTTTGAAAAGTTATAACATATTCATATTCGACATTTGAATTTTAGAACTTTGGACCGCTATAAAATAAAATAGTTTTGAAAATAATATCATACTGCTCCAGCTAACGATATTTTTTTATTTATTTATTGTTTTTGGACATGATTGAGTTGAATTGGACGTTTGCAAAAACCAATGAAGTTTTCTATTTCTTTGTAACCAGAGCAGGTGGACGAATCTGTGGGTCTGTTCTTTTTCTCAAGAGAGGACGATATCTTATTAACAATTTTCAAACTTTCCCATTTTATAATCAATTGGTTCAATGGTCCCAGGGATTCAGAAAAAACTGTGGGCGGTGCACCACTTTGTTTATTCCATCGTGAGAGGTTGGCTTGAGGTGGAAGGTATTCTTACCGTCTAACGTCAATACATACTATTTTCTTCTACACTATTAATATAAATTTTAAAATGGATCAAGTTGTGTTTTGCTTGACTAAGTTTACAATCCAAACTCAGATTAAAAGTTAATATGGTCTGTCTCACCTCCAAGTTCGGAAAAATACTAAATATTCAGTTTTCTAATTAAAAATTATTCTTCTTTAAATTACAACTCAAGTCTTTTTATTTAAAAAAAGAACTTCAAATTCTAAATTATTTTATTTAAGGTGCATTTAACTTATCACTACATCAAGTAATTATAATTTTACATTCATTTCAACGTAGGCATGAAATTAGAATTTGAAATAAAAAATATTTTCACTAGGTTATATGATTATGAACTAGGCTGAAATACATTAACATTTATTCATCTTATAAAAAATTCCTATTCATCAAGACTGCCAAAATATTCAATATCTACATATGGCACATCTAAAAAGTTAGTTGTGTAAAATGAACTCACTGGCGTGACAAAGTATTGGCATATTATCTTCCAAAGTTTTGAGTCCTTCCCAGTATGGACAGTAGATGTGCTTTCTTCTTCTTTCTAGAGATTTTGCAACTGATTGCACTTTCAGTACCCCATTCTCTGCTTCTGGTCCACCATCACACTCTAGACCCATCTCCCATTTGCCTCCAAATTTCTCAATCTTCACCATTCTCGGGCATTTAAGAAATGCCCATGCTCGTGTATAGACCGGAAATTATTTATAAGTGATGAATGTCATAATTTTTTATTGGAAAAAAGGGATATAATCTTATTCTTTATAGTGAAAACCATCAGCAACCACAAAATAATCATGTCAAGTCATCAAGAATACTTAGATCTATAGTGGAAGTATACATGGATCCTTGAGAATAATGTGATTCTTGAGTCTTACTGTTATCTGTCTTCCAAGTCAATATGTACGTCTGTCTTCTCTTAAGAATCGTCTCTTATTTGACTGATGGAATATCAAAAAAGTCAATTATTCATATGACTTGGGGCCATAACCCTAATTTCTTATATAATTGGTCTTATTTCTATTTTAGCCCATCATAAAATAGAAATTAAACTATTGGGACTCTACACATTAAAGTCCATACTTTATTACATGTCAAATAGCCCAAAGACTTTAACCTTAATAGATCACTTTAATCGAGCTTAACTTTATGTTAGCTCATAATATACAGTTAATTCATATATATATGTATACCCACATGTCGGATTAAATCCTACAATCTCCCACTTGGGTCATATATATAATTCCTTTAATTGTATATCATGTCAATAACCTTATAAGCTCAAAATTTGCTATCACTACCAAATACATCTTTAATCAATCTCGTTCATCAATTATAATAGCATAGGATCAAAGTGGCTTTCATTATACGCATATTAGAACTAAACCCATCAATGATCACTTATGCTAATATAATTGAACAACATGGATGTGCAGCATGGAAATTACATATAATGTGATCTTAACATGCTTACTTTCAACTGGTCCAAATTCCTTATTCTTTAACGAGATCAACCACATAGACATTAATGTTCAGATAAATCATAAGAGTGTCTATAACTGAAAATCATTCGAAATAACAAACTCCCACTAAAATAACATTTCTTCAATAGATACAACACTCATATGAATAACCTGCTCATGAAAGACCTTAAGTGGTAATCCCTTAGTGAGCAGATCCACAACTATGGAGTTTGTCCCAATATGTTCAATAGAAATTTGACCACCGAAAACAGCCTCTCTATTATGTAGGGGTAAGGCTGCGTACTATCATACCTCCCAAAACCCTGCTTCGTTGCTGGATTTCAGACTGGGTAATGATGATGATGTTCAATATACATTTGGCCATCTTGGACTCTTTCTTTGACAACTAGGAACTTGAGGTCTATATACTTTGACTTTGTTGAGCTCCTATTGTTATTGGAGTATAACACTGGTGACTTATTATCACAAAGTAACTTTAGTGGTCTTTCAATACCATCTACAATGCGCAACTCAGTGACAAAATTTCGTAACCATATTTTATAATTGGATGCCTCATAATATGCCATAAATTCCACTGCCACAGTGGAAGAAGCTATGAGTGTCTGCTTAACACTCTTCCAGGAAATAGCTTCTCTAGCTAGCAGGTAAATATAGTCTAATGTCGATCTCCGACTATCTTAACATCTAGAGAAATCAGAATCAAAATGCCCTCTAATCTCTAACTGATCCGACTTCTTGTATGTGAGCATGTAATCTTTTGTTCTCTACAAGTACCACATAACTCGTTTGGCTACTCTCCAATGATCCATTCTAGAATTGCTTAAGTATCTGCCTAGCATTCCAACAATATACACAATATCTAAACGCGTACATACTTGAGCATACATTAGACTCCTTATTGCTGAAGCATAAGGAATCTTCTGCATTTCTTTAGTTTCAAACTCATTCTTAGGGCATTGGTTGAGACTAAACTTGTCTCCCTTAGCAACAGGGATGTCACGTAGTTTACAATCCTGCATGCCAAACCTCTTAAGAATTTTCTCGATATAGCTCTTTTGTGATAACCCAAGTATACCCCTGAGAGCATATCGATGTATTTGTATCCCTAATACAAAATAGGCGTCACCAAGATCTTTCATTTCAAATTTTTTTGTCAGAAAGCTCTTGGTTTGGTGCAATAAACCTATCTCATTGCTAGCAAGCAATATGCCATCGACATATAAAACCATAAAAATAAACTTGCTCCTACTAAACTTGTGGTATATACAATCAACAACTGCATTCATTTTAAAACCAAATGAAAGAGCAACTTGATGAAATTTGTAATACCATTGACAGGAAGCTTGCTTTAACCTATAGATGAATTTCTTCAATTTGCAAACCATTTGCTTTAGTTCTCCTAACACAAAGTTTTATGGTTGCACCATATAAATTGTTTATCAATGTCACCATTGAGAAGTGCAATCTTTACATCCATCTAACGCAACTCAAAGTTGAAATATGCCACAAGTGCCATTATAGTTCTAAAAGAGTCTTTTGATGAAACTGGAGAAAAAGTCTCTTTATAATTAATGCCTTCTTTTTGTGTAAAGCCCTTAGAAACTAGATGAGCCTTATATCTCTCTACATTGCCCTCAAATCTCTCTTGATTTTAAATATCCATTTACAACCGATGAGTTTCGCATCTTCAAGCAATGAGACAAGATCCCAAATGTCATTGTCTTTTATGGACTTTATCTCCTCATTTATGGCATCAATCCACTTTTGAGAGTTAGAACTTTGCATGGTTTGATGGAAGTTGATTGGATCATCTTCCACAATGCCAATGTCAACCTCAAGTTCTTGGAGAAATATGATGTAATCATTTGGAATCACACTTCTCCTTTCTCTGGTGGATCTCCTTAATGACACTAGTTCTTAAGGTTGGTGAGTTAGTTCTTCTAAAATAATTTATGTAATCTAAACAGGGAGTTCCTCAACATTGTATTGTTGTTCTGGATTTGTTACTTTGACAATATCAGGAATAAAACCCATATCATTGTCAACAACATCTAGAGGAATATGCTCCCCTCCCAAACTTGACATTCTCAAAGAACCGGGCATTCCCCACCTCAAAAATTGACGTTATACTGGGATCATAAAACTTATAACCCCTAGACCTTTCGGAGTATCCAACAAAATAGCAACTAATAGTTATGGAATCTAGTTTTTTTTCATTTGGCTTATTTGGCCTTGCCTCAGCTGGACAACCCCAAATGTGCAAGTGATTCAAACTGGGCCTTTTACTCATCCAAAGCTCATAAGGGATTTTGATAGTTACTTTAGTTGGAACCCTATTGAGTATGTAAGCTGCAGTCTTTAATGCTTCTCCTAAAAGAGATTCTAGTAAAGTAGAATGACTAATCATACTCCTTACCATATCCTTTAATGTTTTGTTTTGCCTTTCGGCAATACCGTTCATACTACAACATCCTGGCATAGTGTACCGTGGGATGATACCATACTCTTCAAAGAACTTAGCAAATGGTCCTGGACGTTGTTCACCTGATCCATCATACCTAGCATAGTATTTACCACCACAGTCAGATCTGACACCTTTTATGCTTTTGTTGAGTTGATTCTCAACCTCAGCCTTATAGTTTTTAAACAGATCCAGAGACTGGAATTTCTCATAAATGAGATAAAAGTAGTCATGACGAGGGTAATCTTCTATGAACGTAATAAAATATTATCGATCATTCCATGAAGTTGTAGGGAATGACCCATAAATGTCTATATGTATGAGTTCTAAGACATCCATAGCCTTGTTGGCACCTGATTTCCTTATGTTTATCTATTTCAGCCTTTTTGCTTTTGGCAAACCTCTTTTAGATTTCCTCAAGGTAATATTTGGCAGTAGTTACCCCTTCGGACATAGTGCCCCTGAATGTTTCCAAAATAGCACACTTTATGATCTTAAGACTTATGCAATTTTTTCCACCTTTCCATGTCCCTCTTATCATCAAAGGGACTGTTAGTCGTAAGATCGGCATGTCATTTAGTCCTTAATGCAAGGTCTAGATCCATGACACCGAGAATAAGCATAACGTTCTCTTTCCATGCCTTAAAGTTTGTGTCGTTAAGCACATAAATGGAATTAATGCTGGCAGTAATAGTGGAAGCATAAGTAGCAACTATATAGAGAACAAAACAGCCAATAAACAAGCTCACATAAATTCCACAAAATCATATAAAATCAAATAATGGTATAGCCCATCACAGGATACTTAGCACAACATTAATATTTAGTCTTTGTTACTAAATATTAACTTGCAAGCCGTACTCTTGTTACTGTAATCAAATATTGACAATAAAAAAAGTTAGACAATTAACCTTTTTTTGGACCGATTAATTATTCACATAGCTAACTTCATAATCGTCACATATTTATCATCACTGGTGTATATATATTTTGGCCAAATTATTGACCTTCTTTTGGGTCGGTCAATACTCACATGAATTACACACACACAACTATTATAATATTATAAAATAAATTAATTTACACAAGAGAGACTACTTTGGCAGCATATTGTTTTAATCAATTTATTTCACAAAATTAATAAAAGATCCATTATACCAATATTTGAATATACCTTAAACAATCAATTTGAACAATGATTATATTCATTATTGTTTCAATCAATTTATTTCACAATATTAATAAAAGATCCATTATACCAATATTTGAATATACCTTAAACAATCAATTTGAACAATGATTATATTCATTAACCGAATTCAATTTTCATAAAAATATAATAAACTAAATGCATGTGTAATTGATTTATGCCGAAACCACATATACCGAAATATCATTTATGAACCGAATATTCCATTTGTTTCTAAAATAGGATTTATGTTAACTTCATAGAAACAAAATTTATAATTTATAATTTAAAAAATTGGTTCCAAATCTTGAAGCATGTAACATGTATATAGAGTTGTAAAATTGTTTCTGTCTTCATCATAAAATAGAAATCAAATTATTGGGTCTTTATACATTAAAGTTCATATTTTATTAGATATCAAATAGCTCAAAGTCTTTAACCTTAATAGATCACTTTAATCCGGCTTAACTTTATGATAGCTCATAATATACAATAATTCATATATATCCAAAATTCTTTGTTTTGACCTATAGGATGAGGCTCTTTTTTTATTTCGATTTCGATTTGTTTTGTTACAGAATTAAGTAAATTTACATGCGCACAAATAAATTTGTGAAAAAAAAGTTTCATTTTCTAATTAATCGTATATAATTGTGAAACTTTGAGTATTCAGAGACGCTCTCATTATTCCTAATAATATGAATCGGTAAGAAATCGCTTCTGAATAATTTCTTCCAAAAAAGAAGTCTGTTTTCATGAAATATAACTAGAAATTCCTATTTATTTGTTATTGACTCCATAGACCAATTCCACTCTTAAAATCAAATCTTTCTTATCTAAATAAATCTAGAGAATACTATAGGAAAGTGGTTCAGTAATTAAGTCTTCTTGAATCGAGACAAAGGGTCGCAATCCTGCGAGGGTGAGCTAACTCCAAAAACCTGTCATCAGTTCGGGATTATACACGAAAGATCCTTTTTTGGCCCTCTCTTTAGTCCTATGTCTCTTATCTCTAAGAGGTCTCCCTTGTTTCACTTTGATAATATCATAAATAGGGTAAATGCAGAGGAAATGACTGTCATACCATTAGGTATTAAATAAATTAAGTAAATGAAAGAGATTAAATTTGAGAATCCAAACTACAACGAGGACAAAGTATCCGAGAACAAAGTAGATCTTAAAGCTATTTTTTTCCGTTAAAAAAAAAAGAATTTGAAGAGGATTATGCTTATATATATATATATATATATTTGTACCCGCACGATTGGATTAAATCTAAAAAAAGAAGCAAATAAAAATTTTAATATATTTTAGTCTTAACTTCAATTAGAGTTATTGATTGGTCGTCTGATCTTAGGTGTGGCACACATTATCATTGCCTGCATGCCGGAAAGAAAAGCTCAAGTTGGGATGCAAAGGAATAAATATGTAAATATACAGTTTACCCACTGGGACTGGATTCTATTATTGAGGTTATACTTATTTTAATGTTATACAGAATGTATTATTGAACAGTGGCTAAGGGATTGATAATCAGATCATAGTAAAAAACACAATGTTTTGTCGGATTATGTGCTGGGCAAATATTTAAAAAGAAAGATCATGTGGCTGGGCTGAGATGCTATGATTCGTTCGTCTGTAGGACGGTGAGTATGGGACAAATGCACCAGATCATTAGTTGTCGTTTGCTTTTTTATCAAATAGATTCTTACCTTCGTATTTTTCAGTAACAATTTTTCTACTAATTAAATATTATTGAACTTTTTTAGACCTTGTGTATTATTATTATTATTATTATTATTATTATTATTATTATTATAATTTTTTAGGTGATAATAATTGGTTATACATGCTTATAAACTAAACACCATTAAACAACACAATTTTGTTGGAGTAAAATTATACATGAATGAATCGATATTAAAAACAATGAGCACTAAAATTAGATTTTAGTGAATCAAATGTGCTTCAAATCCATAAAATTAAAATTTATAATCATAAATTTATTTTATTTAATAGACACAATAGTAAGATTAATCATTTATTTTGATTAAGACTTAGTGTATAGGAATTAATTTTAATGAATAACTCTCCATCATTTGATAATAGTTCCAAATTTCAACATTAGCTCCAAAAAATTTTGTTATGGTACAAAATACGTTGAGCGTATCAAATATAGATTTTTTGAAGTAAATTATAAACAAATTTAGAGTGAAGAAGATGAAAAAAGAGGGAGTTATAAAATAAAATTGTATTTATAATTTTAAAGAGACTCAATTAAAGGTTCTTAATTAAATCAGATATAATTTAAATATTTTACATAAAATTTTTAATTCATATTTCAAAATTCTATATAAAAAAAGTTTAAAACCATCCTTAAATTTTAATTTAAGTATAATTTGATTTTCAATCTCTTTTTTTTTTCAAATTAACCACAATTTTTATTTTAATACAATTTAAATTCAAAATTTGTAGTATGTATATAAAAGATAAGGTGGTTGTAGATTTAATCTACTATAATGTAATCTTTCAAGGTTAATTTAATTAAAAAAAGTTATTTTTATATTTTTCATTTTATGCACTATTATATCATCAATAAATTTGATCTGAACATATTTGCCTTTCACCTGTTTTATAAATAAAAAATAAGAGATAAAAATGGATTTAATTGAATTTTATATTTAAACTTAATTTAAAACTCAATAATTAGAGTACCAATTTTTGAATTTTTATACGAATTTCAAGTTAAAATATTGTGTTAGGTCCAAATTGGTCAAAAAAAATTTAAAATTTAAAATTTCTAAATTTAATTTTTTAATTTACACTCAATTTTAATTAAAAATTCTCTTGTTAATTTTAAACTAGTTCCACTTTTTACAAGGTTAACCTGAAAAAAAAAAAACAGGAATGTAAATAATCTAAACGCTGATAAACTGACCGTTGATGTGAGGTGCCTTCAAAATTAATTTTAAATTACCGAAAAATTTAAGGAACTAATGACTCCATTGTAAATACTGAAATAACATGACAAAAAAGACGATTTAAATTACTCAGAAATGATTAAAGCCTTATCCAAAACCTAAATTGATGGGCGAATCACGGTCCACAGTTTAGCTACGTAAGACAGAAAAATGAGAAAGCAAATAGATACTGCCAACACATTAACATGAAAATCGGTCAACCTATGCATCGACAGAGACAGAGACAGAGTGCTCAAATTCGGTATCCATTTTACTGTATAACAGAAACTCCTCTCTTTTTTGTATAGGATAATGTTAGACGACCCCACTTGCCTCCTTTAAATTTTCATCTTCTCTGCCAGTTCTTCACCTTTTCTTTTCATAATTTCTCCTCCCTTGAAACATTGAACCGTCTTAACAAAATCATTTGCTTTCTCTTCATCTACCTTCCAATAGTGTTCTAAAAGAACCAACTTTTGTTGGTAGTCTGCAATTTTTGTTTGAAAAATTAGAGCGGGTCTCATTTAGTTTTCAGGGTCCTTGGAAAGCTTTTTAATTTCTGCAAGAACATATTGTTTTGTATTGGGATTCTGTTTGTTTCGTTCAAAGACTGGATTTTGATCCAAAACAAAGGGGAATTTTTGTTGTTTTATGGTATTACAAGCTTGCTAATAGTGAAAACAAGTTATAGGTAGCTATGGCATGCTCACTGAATAAGGGCCTGAACATTTTTGGCCTGAATGACAATGTTTTCAGCTCCAAGACCAAAGGGGTTTGTGGAATTTGTCCTACTTGTGACCCTGCGAGAATCCTGGACTCCAGACAAGAAGGTTTCGCACTTCTGCGCGTAGGTGATTTTATGAGGAAGCCTCTAGTTTTATCAGATCAAAAGACTTTGAGAATTTGGAGTTTTAAATCCCCTAAACGTTTCCCTGTCCAAGTGAGAAAAAGTCTCTATCTCTATTCTGCAATTCTTCATTTTACAGATAATTTCTGGGTTCGACGCTGAAATCTCTTTTTCTTCAGGCACAGGCTTCGATCGGTGAGAGCAGAGCTATGAGATGGTGGGAAAAGACCCTTAAGCCCAATATGATAGAGATCCATTCAGCTCAAGAACTTGTAGATTCCTTGTTATATGCTGGTGATAACTTGGTCGTTGTCGACTTCTATTCTCCTGGTTGTGGAGGCTGTAAAACTCTCCATCCCAAGGTATAATCAGTTCTCTGCTTTGTTAAAGAACTCATTTTGTATTAAGAGCAACAGAATAGATATCGAATGTTTTGAGTCCTGCTTTACATGCTCAAAGCTTCAAACTTTGCTCTGTGCGAGTAATCTAATCATTTAATCAAATTTCTTAAAAGTCGGTATTCTGGGGCAACCTTTGGTGGGTTAATCTCTGTCCATCTATAAAATTTTGCAGATCTGTCAGTTGGCTGAAACTAATCCCGGTGCTATTTTTCTGAAAGTGAATTATGAGGAGCTCAAGACCATGTGCCATGTCCTTAACATTCATGTCCTTCCCTTCTTTAGATTTTATAGAGGAGCCGATGGTCGAGTATGCAGCTTTAGCTGCACGAACTCAACTGTAAGTTTCTGTATTATTTACTATATTTCTTCCCTTAATCTTCCATACATCTATTGGCTGCTCATTATATCATTCCTTGTTTTTACAGATCAAAAAATTCAAAGATGCATTGACAAAGTATGGTTCAGAACGATTGAGTCTAGGGCCAGCGAAGGGATTAGACGAATCTGAGATACTGAAACTAGCATCAGTAGGAGAGCTGTCAATTAGTTTGCCAATTCAACCTGCCAAGGAAAAGCTAGCTGAAATGGTTATGCAAAGCATTGATTTGCCTCCTACTCGGAACAAAACTGGTCATAAGATGGATGTCAAAGAAGAAACTGCCATCCGTTAAAATATATGGGGCGAAATGATGAGTGATCACTGCTCCAGTTCATGTGCTCGTCATTACTTAATTGAATTGTATATATCCATTGCTGGGTTTCCATAAGCGGGCTTCTAGTTTTTCCAGATCAAGTCTGCCTCTTAATTCGTAGAGGAAGTGGATATTATACTCTTTATCAAATGATTGTAGATTTCTCAAGATTTTTGATTGTATTCTAATATTTTTATGTATGCACATCCTAAGCAATACCCTTTACCTGAGAGTAATAGTTTTGCTTCATTCTGATTTCTTGTCTGTTCGTTGATGCTTATTCACAACATTTTCGAGTTCAGAAAGCTAATATTTCCTTTTGCTTAAATGGTACAATCTGCTCTGGATATGATGAGAGCTTGAAAAACGTGCTACCTAGATGTTTCGGAAAACTTGATCGGTTCTAAGTTAGCAATTTCCAAGACAGACCCTGGTTTCAAAAGCTCAGACCAATCCTGAAGATAGAGAAAACCTTGTAATTTTGCCAATGATTTTATCATTTCTGTAACGCTGGACTTTCTTGTATGTTTCGGATTGACATGTTGGAATCTTATTGAAATAATTTCCTCAGGATGTTGAAGTGTGCAAAGTGGATCATGAATCAATGTGGCGGATGGAGTTTGAAAGCAATCATTTTTTTAACTGGCAACTTGAAATAAAAAACAGAAATCAAACCCTGAATCTCAAAGGCCCACCACTTAATTACTTGCTTCAGGAATGAGACGAGTCCAATGGGAAAAGTTATCTTCCAAGCAAAGGTGCTAAAAACTGACTACTTGCAAACCACGAACAGCGCTAGAGTGGCTAGACGTTTGTGATTTTTAATTTGTGTTTGGTGGTATAGGACAACATTTCGCCAGCCATCCGTCACCGACAGGACTTGCATTGAAAAGTTTCCATCTTTAAAATGTGGGATCAAATGGGTTTTTCCAAGTGTCGAGCTTGAAAACCAAAATATGGAGTAGACGACAAGTGTTAAAGAGTCCAAGAGCGTTGGGATTTTGGTGGAAAAGTTCAGATCTTCTTTGTTCTCACGTTCCTTAGCACTTAAATTTCAAACGATGTCAAGGATCACAATTTACATGTGTTTTTTAACTAAATAGTAATTATCACGTACATTAAAGAAGTTATTCAGCAAGATTATGCAATTTTACCTTTATTTAAAATTCTAATTCACCATTACCTTCGATTCAATTCACCATTGATAACCAAAAGATTACATACTAATATAGACAAGTATTGTCACTTATATAATTGTTGTCTGCCATTTTCGGTGACTAAATAGTAGATGACCAACCATGAGAAGCCAACCGTCCCAGCCGATGACGTTCCATTGGCTGGGGAACTGCTTTTCATATGCAGGAAATCTAGTGGGTCCTAAATCCTAATGCAAAATATAAAGTAGGAGTGTTTGATCCATCAAAGTTGGTGGCAGTGACTTCAATTGCTCTCTCACTTACTCAGCAATATACCCCACAAATGGATGTTGTAGAATTTGGAAGATGGCCGATGGGCAAGTGCACGTCCTTCTCAATCAGTTTTGTCTGACCTCTTTTTCTTTAATGAAACTTCATCGTCATATTGTCCATTCATTGCCCATTAAATTTTCTTATCCAATCTTTAAGGTTGTGAAAACATGTTTCTACCTTTGAAATTAAAGTTAATATACAAAGGTTCCTCCCTCATCAGTGACATGAAATTCGCAAAATAAGGAATTTTATATATTAAAATTATTGTTGTTGTCGTTATTATTCCGTTATTGCTCTGAGTATGAAAGAAGGGCAACGAATTAAAATGTGCATTGAAAGCAAGCTGAAAACTAGGAAGAGGGAGAAACTTTGAAAATTTTCTAGTGAGAGAAAAGGTGGCGAACTCTGATAACTTCATTTGATCAAGCTCTCTTTGGTTATTCCAGTCTGTTTTCTTGCTAAGTGACTACGTCTTCACCGCACGATCTCTGGGCCTCACATGGAGTCCCTCGATCAAGAGGGACATCTGCCCAAACGTGGACGGACATGCAAGCGGAAGGAGGAAGCACCATCCAAACCGCATTGTCCTACAGTGCAGCCATAGCAAGGGGACCATTTGACACCTTACTTGTGGAAGATAATGCCTAGCCTGCTGAGGAAACTATTGAACTAGAGGAAGGAGACGTTGTTCAACTGTCCGGCGAACTAGGGGGAGGTCTTCAGCTGTCTTAAAAGTTTAAGGAGAAACTTGATAATCAATGGACAACAGCGGTTGTGGTGAAGCTCTTGGGACGCCGCATTGGTTTCCAAACGATTAGCTCCCGTCTAAAAACTCTATGGAAACCGAAAGGATCAATGAAAGTCGTTGACCTGGAGCACGACTTCTTCCTCGTTAGATTCAAGGATGAACCAGACTTCCTCCATGCCATGACTGCTGGCCTGTGGATCATTTATGGGAAAATGTTGTCAGCGCAACGGTGGTTGCCTTCATTCCAACTAACGCAAGGACAAGCCAACCGCACGGTAACCTGGATTCATTTCCCCGACCTCTCGATTACAAGGTACTACCTAGGCATCCTCACTGCTTTGGGAAATTTGGTTGGAAAAACAGTTAAAATTGACGAGACCATCTTGCAGGCACAATGGGGACGATATGCTCGCCTAGTCGTTGACATAGACTTAAGCATTTCTTTGAGAACTAGTATGGAGTTAGGCGGAGAAGTGCTTCAGGTGATGTACGAGGGGTTGCCGCAATTATGTTACTAGTGCGGCAAGGTGGGACACGAGGTATCTATAAGTCCTTGTTGGATCGGAAAAAGAAAGCATGCTTAGTTTGGAGAAACGATAGATTTCAAAACTTTTTAAGAAATCATCTT
>JANPWT010000007.1:23834921-23845350 GCA_024678245.1 Erythroxylum densum
TCATCCAACAACCAACACAATCAAACAATCATAAATTTCAAAATGCCATGAAAAATTAAACAAAAATCAAAATGGCAAAACAATCGGTCTTCACCAAATCTGGGTCGACGTCGAGTCACGGTCAAGCACAAGGAGGACGAAGAAGAAGGTCGGACAGTGTGTGGTGGACGCTGGATGGTGGACCTCAGAAGGCAGCGACGTCTTCGGGCGGCATGGACAATGGTTGAAGACGGCGAGACGAGCGCTACTCCACGGCTCCAAGACAGAGGAGAAAAGTAGGAGGAGGAGAAGGACGAGGCAGCGACGGTGTTGGTGACAAGTGGCGAGGCAGGCCAGAGGCACGACACACGGGAGTCGAGACGGTAGAAGGGAGAGAAGAAGACGAAGAGAGAGGGAGAGTTGGGGCCTTAGGGGGGGGGTAAATAAAATTAGGGTTAAATTTTCTTTATCTGCAAAATGGTCCCTAGAAGTTTTTTTTTACGAAATGGTCCCGAAAAAATCCGGTATTGGCGGCTCCGGCTGGTACTGACCGGAATTCATCCCCAGTATCCTTTATACCGATTCCGGTACATTTTTTCAGTCGATAAGGAACGTTTCGGCTGGTACCGGCCGAAACGGTACGAAATCCACAACGCTGCAATAAACAATAACACAAATGATTGCTGCCTTGTTTTGTAAAACGTCAGCTGTTATGAACAGTAAATATAGCTAAATGATGGCTTGAACTCTTAACCTTCCGGTTCTTTAGCTAAGCAAGACTTCTCATTTTGGGCTGAGTATTTTACCTATAATACAAACAACATCTACACCCACAACATTCAATACAAAATTTGAATGAAACCCAAAATTTAGGGAGTTAAGTAATACAAAATTTTATCTCTAATTAATAAAAAGAATATTTTAAATTACCTATAATCTGTTACTAATTACGCTCTCAATTCACTGTTTTCTGTATAGAAAATGATATTAAAGTGGATTGTACCATACAAGATATTTGTATTAAAATGTATGGCAAATTTTTAGTTTATTAAGGAACATAAAAATATTAAGTAAAAATTTTAAATCAGAAAATAAAATGTTAAATTGAATAAAAATTATTGTTATATTTAAAATTTAAAAATTGATATTAAGTATAATATTGACATATTGTTTTCGTATGCCCTCTCACATTTCAGCGCGTCAGAGACTCAAAAGACCCACTAAAAAGAGCCTACATGCAAGCTGAATTGCACATTATCGACTCGTGGACTGTTTCTAGCCTAGAGAGAAGCAACAACAACTCTAGTTATAGCTGTAGAGTCCTTAGAGCAGAAGCTTGTAGTGTGAAAAGACGAGGGTATCATCAACTTTTGCGTTGTACCTACCACAGAGATCAAAAGAACCAGACAACAACGTGGCTTCAAGAAAAGTTGGCGTAGACTAAAAACCGGTTGCATCTGGCGGTTTAAGGTCCCACCACCTAAATTGGTGTCAGCCCGTAGGTATTTCGTTTGCATTGCCCAAAGAAATTTCCTTCTATATATATATTCAATAATGCAATCTTTTATTTACAGTCGTCCTTGTTCCTGCCTTCCATCAATATCATTGGAGACTCTAAAGGTTCCATCTTAAGTAAGTTTTTACCAATTTTCTATTCTTGTGCCTTAAATATTGAGGTGGTTGGCTAGAGTTATACAACTGCTGTACCTTTTGCAGGAAAATGGCACCTCTTGGGCTTCTCTTGGTGGGTATTCTTTGTCTAGTCTCAACTTGCATTTCAGGGTACGATGGTGGTTGGGGTGATGCTCATGCAACCTTCTACGGTAGTGGGGATGCCTCTGGTACACTGGGTATGCAACACAATGTTCAGTTTGCAGTTCTGTTTTTGCAGTCGTTCGGACGCGTTGATACCATTTGTTTATCTTGTTATGTATATTTTTGTCATGTACGTAGGAGGGGCTTGCGGATACGGTAACCTGTACAGTCAAGGATACGGGACAAACACTGCAGCTCTGAGCACAGCTTTATTCAACAATGGTCTGAGCTGTGGTGCCTGTTTCCAAATTAGATGTGTTAATGACCGAAAATGGTGTCTTCCTGGCTCGATTATGGTCACTGCCACCAATTTCTGTCCACCCAATAACGCCCTACCCAACAATGCTGGGGGCTGGTGCAACCCTCCCCAGCAACATTTTGATCTTTCTCAGCCTGTTTTCGAACAAATTGCCCAATACAGAGCAGGAATTGTCCGTGTTTCTTATAGAAGGTATTCACTTCTTAGCCGAATTGCCTTTTCTTTTAGCGGGAAAAAAAACTCTGAAAATTGCATCAGGATTTTTCTCCCTACTGTACATAGATTTGCTTTTGACAGGTTTTTCTTATTACAGGGTACCATGTCTAAAGAAAGGAGGAATAAGATTCACAATCAATGGCCACTCGCACTTCAACCTGGTACTAATTACCAATGTTGGAGGCGCTGGTGATATTCATGCAGTTTCAATCAAAGGGTCAAGAACAGATTGGCAACCCATGTCTAGAAACTGGGGTCAAAACTGGCAAAGTAACTCCAAACTCGATGGACAGAGCCTCTCATTTAAGGTCACCACAAGCGATGGTCGCACCGTGGTCTCTTACGATGTCGTCCCCGCCAGCTGGTCTTTCGGCCAGTCATTTAGTGGCCTCCAGTTCACCTAAAACTAAACAACCAAGCCCAATATTTATATAATAATTAAGACAGTTTAATTAGTGTCTGCTGTTCAAAGTTAGAAAAAAAAAAGAAGGCAAAGTGAGACAAGCCAATGGGTTTATTTTAAGAGACCCTTTGTGTATTGTCCTCTAAATTTGGTGAATTGGTAAGGTTTCTATCCTGCTATGTTTTCTAAAGGCAGACAGGAAAGTGGAAGTGGCGGATGTTCTGCCATTACCACCCTTCATGGCTAGTGGCAAAACTAAACCGGTTTTAGTTAAAGGCGGTCAGTCGTTTAAGACAGTAACGTGTTGTAAGTTGTATCTCAATAAAAATAAACGGTTTTCGCGATATTGTTATTTGGATTGAGTAGGTAAATATTAATGGTACAATGGAAGTGAATTTGTTAATCCACGTACATGACAAGGCAGCTAAAATAATATGCAATATCCTTTTAACACTAATAACTTTCCTTACGAGACAAAAAACTTGCAAACTGTGGGTTCTGGTTCCAGGCTCACCTAGAATTATGAGTACATTAAGTTGGAACTGTCGATATCTTGGGAACTTCCACGCAGTTTGGGTTTTAAAGAACCTTATAATAGAAAAGACACCCAACTTTTTTTTCTTATGGAAATAAAAAAAAAAGAACGAGTTTTACAAATTAAATCAGCTTTGAATTTTAGTGGTTTGTTTACTGTTGACCTTGTGGGTACGAGTGGTGGTTTAACATTAATGTGGAAGGAACCGAACATGGCGCAGTTAATCAGTTACTCCAATCATCATATTGATATTGAGTTGTTATTGAAGGGATGAAACGGTGGCGCTTAACAAGTTTCTATGGCTTTCCAGAACGCCATAATAGGAGCCAAGGTTGGGACTTACTCAGACACCTCTCTTCTCAGTCTACGTTACCATGGTGTGTTATAGGAGACTTCAACGACATTATGTTCTTATCAGAGAAACAAGGGACTAACTCTCATCCTAGATCACTGCTGGAGGGATTTCGCACAGCTATTTCTGACTGCCATCTTCATGACTTGGGCTTTGAGGGTCCACGCTTCACTTGGGAGAATTGTCGGGAAGGTGATGCAATAGTAAGAGAATGTCTGGACCACTCAATGGGGACGCTGTCATGGTCCTCCATGTTTCCAATGGCCACACTATCTGTCCTACAGTCAGCATCCTCTGATCATCTTCCAATATTCCTTTCCCTAGGAGTGATGTTAAAGAGATACGTGCAAAAACGCTTTCGTTTTGAATCAAAATGGGTTCTCGAAGATGAGTGTAAACAACTGGTCAGCAGAGAGTGGACGGAGGGTACACTTTCGTCTCTTAAAGATCGATTTAAGTGTTGTTCTCAGTACTTACAAGCTTGGGCACAGTCACATCAACGGGTCTTCTATAACAGTCTTCGTGAAGTAAAATGTCAACTGGCATTCTTGCGAAGACAACCCATTCTGGATATGGAATTATTGAGGGCGACTGAGAAACAATATGGTGATTTATTATTGAAGAATGAGGTTTATTGGAAGCAACGTTCTAAGCAACATTGGTTAGCAGAGGGAGATTCGAATTCCAGATTCTTTCATATGATGGCGTCTCATAAAAGGAGGAAAAATACGATTTCTCGACTTCAGAATAACAATGGTGAGTGGGTGGATTGGGATTCAGGGTTACCGGAACTCATAATGAACTATTACCAAGATCTTTTTATGCCTTCACATGGTGATCCAGGGCCACTTCTATGCTACATTGAATTAAAGGTGACGCCTTCACAGAATGCTTTATTGTTGGCTCCATATACTGGGGAGAAAATCCGTCAAGCCCTATTCTCCATGCACCCACAAAAGTCCCCGGGACCTAACGGCTTCAATCCAGGTTTCTTTCAAACTTTTTGGGATATAGTGGGACCCGAGGTCATAACTGAGTGCCACAACTGAGTGCTTAAAATGCCTAAATGGAAACTCTCCGATGCCTGGACAGAACCGAACCAATGTGATTCTTATACCCAAAAAGAAAACCTCTGAGACAATGGCTGATCTGCGTCCCATCTCTTTGAGCAATGTCACTGATCGAGTTGTTTGTAAGGCGATGGCGAACAAATTAAAATTAATTCCGCCACAGGTCATTACCGATACCCAGAGTGCATTCATCCCTAACCGACTGATTACGGATAACATAATCGTGGCTTATGAATTATTTCATACACTCAAACGGAAGACTCAAGGCCGACTTGGTTTCCTGGCTCTCAAAACGGACATGAGCAAAGCATACGATAGAATTGAATGGACATACATAAGGTTAATCATGCTGAAGTTGGGTTTTGATGAGTTATGGGTTACCATAATTATGAGAATAGTCACTTCTGTTTCATACTATTTTATACGTGGATCTGACGAACATGGCCCTTTAATTCCTGGTAGGGGGTTACGTCAAGGCGATCCCCTTTCACCATATCTTTTCATTCTTTGTGCAGAAGGTCTATCAACCATTTTATCTACATATCAAGCACAAGGTCGTATTCACGGGGCTCTGGTTGTAAGAGGGGCCATTTTGGTGTCTCACCTTTTCTTTGCTGATGATGCTATTTTCTTTACTCGTGCTACAAGAGAGGAGGCATTACAACTGAAAGAGTGTTTACATTTTTATGAGACAACTTCAGGCCAAAAAATCAACCTCTCAAAATCCGGGGTGTCTTTTACTCCGAATACAGAAGCAACTATCCGCAGTTCAGTTTGTCAGATCTTGGGGGTTAATGAGCAGGAAGGTCAGACTAGCTATTTGGGTATGCCATCTGTTATAGGACGAAATAAGAGACAAGTTTTTCAGTATGTGGTGGAAAAATTAACAAAGAGATTGCAGGGTTGGAAAGTCAAATTATTATCAAAAGTTGGCAAGGATATTCTATTGAGAACAGTGGCACAAGCAATGCCAAACTACATTATGTCCCTCTTTCTACTATCAATAGACATATGCAAGGATTTGGAAACTTTAATGAATAGTTTCTTTTGGCACAATGGAGATAGGGATAACAATGGTATTAAGTGGCTTCGGTGGAGACTCCTTGCTATTCCCAAGATTCTTGGAGGCTTAGGTTATTGCGACTTGCGACAATTTAACCTTGCATTATTAGCTAAACAAGGATGGAGATTGATTAAATATCCCAATTCCTTGGCCGCAAAAATTCTGAAAGCCAGATACTTCCCAAACTCTGAGTTTTTTACAGCCCCTTTGGCGACAACCCAAGTCAGATTTGGCGAAGTATATGTCAAGCACGACCTATCTTAATGCAGGGATGTCGACAATGCGTTGGTGATGGTGCTACCATCAATATATGGCGAGATCCCCGGTTGATGGATGATAGAGAACCTACTATTCAGATGGAATATTTGGAAGATTGAAACTTGAATATGGTTGCTGATCTCATGATAGGACGACAATGGAATGAACCGTTGATCCGCAACTCTTTTAGCTCACGAGATGCAGCACTCATTCTACAAATCCCACTGGGTCTCTTGACTACTGCGGATGATTGGGTATGGACAAAAAATAAGAAAGGTGAGTACCAAGTCAAAGATGGATACAGACTCAGCACTGAGGTGGCTAATGGAAATTTTCTAGTTGCTGGATTCCCATAGGAAAAGATCTGGAAAGTTCAAGTCCTAGGTAAAGTACAGATTCTTATTTGGCATCTTCTACGTAATATTTTTCCATGCAAAACCACCTTGAGAGGACGACATATGCTCTTGGATGATACATGTCCTATTTGCCTTAAGATGCCGGAAACGACGTTACATGTTTTTTATAGCAGCAATTTTGCGCAATCGGTTTGGTTACTTTCAAATGTGGGATGACATGCTATTTTTTCTCTGCAGGAATGGCTTAAGAGTGTAGTTATGTCATTCTTACAATTACATCAGGAGGAGATTTTTATGATCATATGGAGTCTATGGCTGTATAGAAATGATGTAGTGTGGTCGTCGTGAGTTCAACCCCATCTTTACATACAAGCTGAGCACGGACGACTCTCCTTGAATGGAAAGCAGCAAAGACGTCCACTGCTATCAACGTCACACAAACGCCACGCCCTCCAGTGCATTGGGTAGCTCCAGCTCCAAACCAATTTAAATGTAATGTTGACTTTGCTTTGTTGGAGGATGGGAACTATGGTCTTGGTATGATTATCCGCGACTCTCAAGGGCGCAATTGTGCTGGTAAATTGCTGAAGCTTCCAGGATGGAGAGATCCACAAATCGGTGAAGCACTTTGTTTTTGGGAAGCTTTGAGTTGGATCAAATCTTTATCTTTCTTCCCCATATGCGTGGAAACGGATTGTTATATTGTTTCACAATTTTTGGACTCTACGCATATTTTTTCCTCTTACTTCTTTATGATTATTCAGGATTGTAAAGCTCTCCTTCATGAGCTATTGTCGGTATCTTTTGTGTTTGCTAGAAAACTAGTGAATCAAGTTGCTCATACCATAGCTAGGGCGGCTAATTCTATGTCTGGTTTCGAGTGGGGGGTTATGCCCTCCTTCTTTTTTGTATGACGTTTTAACATTGGATTTCAATAATATGCGCTGAGCGCATTCGTTATTGTTTAAAAAAAAACTAATAACATTCCTGACCTAAAATACTTTATTTAATGCTTTCCTAAGATAATTGTAGATGTCATGTGTGTTTAGTCACTAGTTGTTAACGAAACTAAAAAATTAAAAAAACTTAATTCGAAACCATAGCCTATAGCTTACGTGTGTTATGTTATTATTTTTAATATAAATTTAAGGGAAAGAGTTAATTTGAAAAATAAAAAATTATGAGAAATTTTGATAATTTTTAAGATTATTATTTTTTCAATAAGTTATTCAAACTATAAAAAAGACTTGTATCTCTTATCTCAAAATGTTTCCAAGTTTTCTAATTCCAGTATACTACTATAAGTTGAAGGTACATTTTGCCCTTTAATGTTTATATAAAAATTTAAGTTAGACTATAATATTTGGCAGGCAGTATATAAAAAGATCTTACAGTTTTGAAATGTTAAATAATGACTTTCAAATTGACAATGCTATCAATTTTGCTAACTTGACAAAAACTTAATTCAAGAGCTTCTATTAATTATTATGTGGTTGACATAAGCCCCTAAAAATTGAATTCCTAATATAAAACCTAAAATCATAAATTTGTAAGACATTTTTGTCTTTAGGGACAATTTTGTCTATGTCTTATAAAGTTAAACTAACATTAATTGCAATTTTGGTTTTTAAATAAAATACCAGTTAAGTTACGCCATTTGATCCAGATAAAGATAGTAAAATAACCCAATAAATAATCTAGATTAATGGATCAAAGTTCGGATGAAAAATGGGTCCTGATTAGTGTGAACCGGGTCTATATCGACCTTATGATAGGGAAGCTCGATATGGAAGCTATATAAAGGTTAAGGTCTCCTGCAGTTACTCAAGAGTTCATTCACGAGCATAAGGTTCTCTAACCCGTTAAGAGAGCTCGTGATCTGAGGAAACTGTAGAAAGGCCTAGCCCGTGAGTCGGTGATCACTTTCCACTAAAGGTCTCGGGAGATTTGGAGATGTTTGGAGCTCGGACTCGGCATCGGAATCAGAGATGGAATCGAAATCCAGGTATTCTGCATTACCTTTGTTTTTAATCCTTTCATGTAGATCTGGGGTACGTAATAAAGCTCTCACTACGTGCACATGTGATTGACACTTCGGCACAGAGGGTTGAACCAGGAGATGTCCCTATTGTGTACGAGTTCCCTGATGTTTTTCGAAGGAGTTGCCTAGATTGCCACCTGATTTCACTATTGACTTGGTCTCAGGGACAATACCAATATCTATACCACCATATCGTATGGCACCGGCTGAATTGAAAGAGTTGAAGATTCAACTACAAGAGTTGTTGGACAAGGGCCTCATCAGACCAAGTCATTCACAGTGTGGAGCACCAGTATTATTTGTAAAGAAGGATGGGACCCTTCACTTATTTGTTGATTATCGACAACTAAACAGGGTTACCATCAAGAATAAATATCCACTTCCCAAGGTTGATGATTTATTTGATCATTTAAGAGGAGCTACAGTATTCTCAAAGATAGATATGAGGTCTGGGTACCATCAGTTGAAGATTGATGAGAAAGATGTGCACAAGACTACTTTCTAGACGAGGTATGGACACTGAATTTTTGGTGATGCCGTTCGGATTGACAAATATACTGTACTATTTATGGATTTCATGAATAGGGTGTTCCATCCTTATTTAGATCAGTTTATCATAGTCTTCATTGATGATCTTCCGATTTATTCTAAGGATGAAGAGGAGCATGTTAGAGATCCCCAAATTGTGCTACAAATACTTCGTGAAAGATAGTTATATGTGAAGTTTTCAAAGTGTGAATTTTGGCTGAGGGAGATAGGATTCCTTAGGCATGTGCTATCAGAGAGAGGTATTTTTGTAGATTCAAAGAAAGAGGAAGCTATATTTGAATTGGAACAACCTAAGAATGTCATAGAAGTCCGTAGCTTTCTAGGGTTAGCTGGTGATTATCGAAGATTTATTGAGGGTTTCTCAGTACTTGTAGCCCCTTTGTCGAGGCTTACCCAGAAGGGGATAAAATTTTAGTGGGATGATAAATACGAGGCGAGTTTATCTTCATATAGGCAAAAACAGCATATTGGAAGCGTTACACATTCAAAATCTTATAGACAGTTCCTTACACAATCATTTAAGGTCCTCATATGGGTGTGTACATCTTCACATAGGCTTGTGTATCTAAAATAGCTCCAATTCTTCTATTTTATTGCCCTATTTCACCCAAATTCTTCTCTTTTTGATCCATGAAAGCACTTTAGATCTGAAAACACTATAAATAGAACAAGTATAAAAAAAACAACGTAAAACTCTCAAATAACAAGGAAAACACACTCAATATGGTCATAAAATATAAAATATTAAACGTTTATTACATGTGTCCTAGTTACTAGCTTTGAACATTTATTTAAATGGTGAGTTTTACATAAAACAAAACCATTGTAACAATGACATAATGTTATTCTTCTTAGTTCAATTTTTTTGTAAACAAGTTACACTTTTTCTTCTACAACAAATTATCCTTATGGGACTGTAAAACCAAGTTGTGAAAGAGCAATACAAATGTTAAGGTGCTAGACTTCAGATGGCAAAAGTTCAGAAAGCATCAATAGTTTACACTTATTCTAAACAATGTAGAGCACTTAAACTTATATGTGAATAAGTAAAGTTTACCTTACAATACCTTACAAATTTAAATATTCTTAAGTAATTACCGATAAAAATTCGATATCATGAAGAAATGAAGAAAATATTTCAAAAAAATTAACTAGAATATAAAACCATAAACTCTCAAACAACGAGATAGGGTCGAATACCTTTTACCATGTTATGTTTTATATGGAACCAAATCTTTTTCTATAGTTATTATAGTCTATCTCAAAATTGAATAAGCAAATTAATTTGAGAAAGAAATGGGTAAGTTAGATTAAAAATAAAATAAAATGAGTAAATTATCTACAATTATGTTTTTGTAAATAATTTTTGTTAATTTCAATTAATTTTAGATATGTTATAAGAAATATTAGAAATTGTAATTAAACTAATTGATAATTATTTGTTAACTATTTAGAATAATGTTATATGTTGGAAATACTTAAATTTTAATAAATATAGTTAGTTATTTAAAATTATTAATACTATTTTTATTT
>JANPWT010000007.1:23957680-23969440 GCA_024678245.1 Erythroxylum densum
TTTATACGTGAAATATGTGAAAAGTAATATTAATAGAAATAAATAGATTATTTTATTTTAAATTTATATTATTATGATTTTTTAAGACAAGGTTGATGTAATATTATAAATTATATAGCATGATATATTAAAAGACTATATTGCAATTTTTTAAAAAATTAAGGACTATTTTACAATTTTTAAAAATTATTTAAAGGGGTATCCATTATTGAATTTTTTAAAAAATTAAGGATTATTTTACAATTTTTAAAAATGATTTAAAGTGGTATCCATTATTGACCGATATTGGTATAGTATTATACCAAAACTAAATTCAGTGCTAGTACTAGTATAGTATTCATAACATTGGGTTTCACACATCAAATCACTCAAAATGAGGCTAAGCTCCTTTGGTAATTTGACTTCGCTTTCATCTTCCTCACTAGCCATTACATTAAGATCTAAGGCATTGGAAGTTGAGTCCCTTGAGAGTCTTTTCTTTTAGATTTAAAATGAACTTTTGACCGTTCTTTAATAGATATCAATGTTGATATGAGAAGAAAAATAAGTGGCATTATTTAGATATCAATTGCAACCTAAGTATGGCTTTTAGTGAATTGTCTTTCAAAGTATTTAGGATTAATTTCTTAGGATTCCCTTAGTGTTTTACAAACTGTCATTTATTTTTTAAAACTATTAAATGATTTAGTTAATATATCTTTTGTTGCACCTACCATCAAGTTGTTGTTAAGAATCCTATTTATAAATGCAAAAATGATATCGTTTGAAGTTTTGAAATTTTAGGTGACATATTCTTTCCATGTAGCAATAACATCATATGGGTCAAATGTGCCACATAAACTCCCAAAACTTTAAAAAAAAATCATTTTTGCATGTGTAAGTGGAATTTTTAATGGTAACTTGATGATATAGGGAATGGATGATTTATCAACTAAAACATAAAGGTGGTATTTGATAGTTTTTAAAATAAGGAACTAATGTGATAGTTTTCTGAAATCCAGGAGGTCCTACAAATTTAAACCTAAGTATTTATTTAATCATTTTCGTCACATTTCATGCATAGAGAAAGTTTTAGATGCTTGTATGATCGTCATGAATGAGTCCATTGTCCTTTATCTGATGCCATCTATAGGTCACTTGAAATCTATGGTGGAATATGGCAAACTCTTACTTACTCACTAACCCTCTCTAATTAATAACATATTAGTCTTAACCCTTGTATACAATGTTGGTGCCACTGCCCTTTACATTGCCACCATGTCTGCCACCTACCCTTCCATCAAATTCCACCATTTGCCCACCATCACACTCGCTTCCACCACTGCAACAAATCACGAAACCCTTACCTTTAAGGTTATTCACCTGAGCATCCCCAATGTACACCAAGCTTTATTTTCCTTGTCTCAAAGCTACACTATTGATGCTATTGTATGGACTTCTTTTGTATGATTACTCTTTCTATGAAGAACAAACTGAGCATTTTTGTATGCCTTCTTTTACTTTTAGAGTTGGTACTCTTTGTTTCTTTATGTATCTACCTATACTTCCCCCTAAAAATCTTAGGAAGTTTTAGAGATCTCAGCACTTTCCTTTATGTCCCTAGTAGACCTCAAATTATTTTCTATCGTGCCAAAACCAATTTTGGATTGTGAAGATAGAGCTTATCAATACTTCTTATAAATTTCTAACTAGTTTCTAAAATCATCAGGAATTATAATCAACACTTTTAAGTTTTCAAAGAATATAGTGATCCAGGCAATATAAGATATTTTGTGTGTACCTAATGATCATACACCACCAATCTACTACTATATTAAACCATTGGTAGTAGTCAATGATTGAAGAGGTGGTGGTAAAAATAATAATTTTATCTCTCAATACTTTGCTTAGTTAGATTCACATCTGTGAAAAAGTGTTGTCTTTTGTGTTTTAAAAGCTCGGGGCTTATCATAAGAGTTTTGTTGAGAGAAATAACTATAGGTTAAAGAGAAGTGGACAAAGGTTATTATAGGTTGTATGATGTCCACCTAACAATTTTTAAAATTTAGGTTGGATTAAGACACAAGTGAATTAAGGGTATAAAGACAGTTGGATTTAGCATGAAATAGAAGTTAGCATAGGAGGTAACAAAGGGATCAACTTCTATTAAATAATTATATTTTTAATCTTAAATAATGAGTCTTATAATGTCACGTGACATTGAATCCACTATATAATTGAAAAAACTAATAAACAATGTCACTTCGACATTGACATTGTTATATATCCATCCTTATTTGAAGATCTTAGAAAATGTCGCGGACAAGATCACAGTAGATAGACATCGCTCTAAAGGATAAAAACTATATAGGAGGATCATTTAAAGATAATATAGTTCTGCATGGATGTGGATGTATCATTTCTAGATAAATGTACTATCTTATCTTGTTAGTTATGATGTAGATAAATCCTATCAAATAGAGTCCTATTCAGATGGTTATGTCATCTTATTAAATAATGTGATATAATCTGATTAGGATAAGATGTGATCTAGTTAGTAGAGTTTGACTAGGATTCTAACTTAGGTATCAAGTCAGAGGTGCTTATAAATAGCTCATTTGAGCCTTGCTCCATATGAGAGATAAAGAGTTTGGCCGCAATGTACAAAAGTGAGGAAAAACAGAGAGGGGGCAAAAAGGGTTAGATTCTTATCATTGTTTGATTTTTTTTTAGGATTGGTTTGAGGGTTTGTTTCTTGTGATATAAACTTTGGCTTAAATCTTGAAACTTGTGAGATAACTTGTTGTTGGGGGTGAGAAATCAACTTTTTTCTTGTAAATCCACTTTTTTTCTTGTAAATCCTTATTGAGTTTAATAGATTTATTTATCGGTTTGTCTTATGATTTTTTCCACTACACTGGAGGGTTATCCACTTTAAATTTTAGTGTTTATTTTAGATTTTAGTTTCTTCTCATATTTTTTTGATACTGCAATAAAGAGAGTTCTTTCTTGTCTTTAATATTTGGTTGATCTTTTAGAGAGTTGTGTATTTATCTCCTTACAAGTGGTATCAGAGCCATCATAATGGAAGGTTGAAGCAACTATATGGTTAAGTTAACGTCATCAAATTACTCAATTTGGAGGCCCATGATGGAGGATCTTCTATATTGTAAGGACCTCTTTGATCTTATTGATGTGGACAGAGGTGTGAAGGATGATGTTCCTTCAAAAACTGAAAAGGTGTTAGACAGAGAATGAAAAAAGTGAAGCAAAAAACTCTAAGCAATATCAAACAATGGATTAATATCAACATATTCAACTATGCGTCTAAAAAAACAAATCCTTTTGAGCTATAGAAGAAGTTAAAAGGTCTGTATGAAAGGAAGACTGCTCATAATAAGGCCTCTCTGATTAAAAGGCTTGTGAATTTGAAGTTGAAGGTTGGGAAATTAGTGTTAGAGCATCTAAGTGATTTCCAGGACATAATTAACAAGCTGACTACAATGAAGATCGTTCTAGATGATGATCTTTACGCTTTGTTCCTGTTGATTTTGTTACTAGATAGCTGGGAAACACTAATGGTGACGATTAGCAATTCAATTCCTAAAGGTGTGCTCTTTTTAGATGTAATCAAAGAGAGTATGTTTAATGAATAAATCAAAAGAAAGGATATTGGAGTTGACAATGTGCAAGCTTCATAACAAAAAGCAGGGGAAGGAACAGAGGGATCCCAATGGTCATTGCAAGTCCAAAAATACTTTAAAGTCCAACGGTGACAAAGACGTGAAGAAATGCCACTATTACGATAAGCCAGGACATATTAAGAGGTTTTACTATAAATGGAAGAGAAATTAAGAAAAAGGAAGCTCATCAGGATGATGATGACAAGAGTACAACTGTAATTCCTTCAAGCATGGATGATGATGTCACTAGTTTGTACAACTAATAAATGCTTACATGTCAGCAATGTTGGTTCGGAATGGTTGATCAATAAGGGAGCATCTTACCATTGTGTTCCAAAAAAATAGTACTTCTTAAGCTACAAGAGCGGAGATTTTGGGAGCATCAAGATGGTATAGGTGAATCTAAGTTCAAACAAACATCGAGTGCTTACTGACCTAAAGAGATATACAACTCATCCTCGATCTAAGGCTGAATTTGTTATTAACGAATGTGTTATATCAAGAAGGATTTAAGCACATTTTTGGGGATAGGAAGTGAAAACTATCAAAAGGTGCACGAATGATTGCCCTAGCAGAGTTATATTGCTCACTATACAAGACAAAGTTAAAGTGTGTGGTGGTAGAGAAGTATACATGACCGAAGAGCAAACTTTACCAAATATATGGCATCGATGATTGGGACACATGAGTGAGAATGGATCAAAGTTGCTGGCTAGAAAATTCCTTATCCCAGTTAGGAACTCATAATCACTTAATCCTTGTTATCATTATTTGGCTAGAAATCAGCCTAGAGTCTCATTCAAGAGAAGATCTACAAGGACATCTGAGTTATTAGAGTTAGTGCATTTAGATGTCTGTGGTCCTATTAGATTTACATTTATTGATGATGCTTCAATTGAATTCTAAGAGTCAAGTGTTTGAAATTTCCAAGAAGTTTCATGTAATGGTAGAAAGGGAGGCTGAGGGGAAGTTTAAGTGCCTATAAATAAACAATAGAGGGGAGTCTACTTCTAAGGCATTTGAAGAATAATGTACATCGCATAGCATCATACATGAGAAAATCAAACTAAGGACTCCACAACATAATGGGGTTACTGAGAGGATGACAGACACATACCCAAGGATCAAAGAAAGAAGCTTGAATCAAAATCAATATATTGCATCTTTGTTAGATATGGTAGCGATCAATTTGGTTTTAGAATTTATGACCTAGAGAAGAAAAAGGTGGTCAGGAGCAGGGATGTGTGATTTAGGAGCACGAGAGAGGTTTTGATCTTCTGAGTGGAGATAAATTATCATACTACAGCTCATCAAATGGCATAGTTAGCTTTTTGCCAATTCCTTCGACTATTGAGTAGTCTATAGGTAGAGAACACGAAGTGCATAACCAAGCGCACATTGGTGATGATCAAATATAGTATATATTGATGAGCTACATGAATCATATCCAGAAAATTTTGAAAATGAATCTATTAAGAATAATGAGCAGGGGAGGAATACGATACAATAGTTAATGAAACACGGTTTCAAAGGTCAATAAGGGAGAAAAGGCCTTCTATCCAAGTTTTAAGTACTTGTTACTTACTACTGAAGGGGAGCTTGAGGATGTGTAAGAGGTTGTATTTTGTGAAGATTCAGATATTACTAGTTAAGATTCATTATAGAAGAGCAATAATTAATGTTGAAGAAGATTCATACAAATGGTGCTGATATGTTGTCGAAAGTGGTTCCTGAAAATAAACATGAGCTTTACATTAAGTTTATTAGGATTTATCTCAAGTAGATGATGGAGAATATCATGTCTTCAGAGAATAACATGTCTTCCCATGTCTTCCTTATATTTGGCCTAGAGAGAGAGAGTGTTGTATATCCAATCTTATTTTGAGATCTTGGATGATGTGGTGGATAAGATCATAGTAAATAGACATTAGCCCTAAAAGATAAAGACTATGTGGGAGGATCATCTGAAGATAGTAGTGTTCTTCATCAATATGGATGTATTACTCCTAAATAGATGTAATCTCTTATCTTTTTAGTTGTGATATGATAAATCCTATTAGATAGAGTCCTATTTAGATGAGTATGTCATTATATTGGATAATATTATGTAATATGATTAGGATAGGATGTGATCTATAACCAGCTAAGTTCAGTTAGGATTTTGACTTAGCTATTAAGCCACAGGTGCCGATAAATAGCTTATTTGAGCCTTGCTCCACATAAGAGATAAAGAGTGTGGCCACAACGTCTAAAAGTGAGGAAAAACAGAGAGAGGGCAAAGAGTGATGCAGAACCCCAAGGCTAAAGAACCCTAAATCCCTTAAAACACACACTTTGGATAGAACATGAATAAGACAAAATCCCTAACTGTAATAAACTCCCAATCAATTATATGAAAGGAAACGCATATAATAAGGTTGATTTAAAAACAAGAATAAAAATTCACTGTAAATGTTTACATTGATAAGAATTATATTCTTGATGCAATAGAAGAAGACAAGAAATCCTCCTTTATAGAATTCGTTATTCATCCAATCTAACCCTAAATAATATTTATTATAATGTATTTATACCCCATGAAAAGAAAGAAATCCTAACTATCTAAAAGGCCTTTAAACATGGGCCTTTCACCAAAATAATTAAAACACAAACTAATATTTCTAAAATACAACCCATTAAACGTAAAAGATTTAAACAAGCACAAGACACAAGTAGTGGGCTACCGAAAGTTATGAAAGTCTTCTTGCACATTTTTTTCAACTTGATTAGTTATGATTCCATTGGCCATCATTGTATCTTAAGATTCTATGCCATCTACAATTCAGCCTATGTAGGATCGAAGCGCTTCTTTGAACTTCTTTGCTTTTGATCTTGTTATTAGTCCCTTTGATATTACTATCTTATCTTTAGTTCCATATCTCTTATAAAGTACCATAGTCGTGCTCACATCATCCCCTCTCTCTTCAAAAGAATTTGTCCTCGAATATGAATCAAAGTTAAAAAGAAATAGGTCAGAAACATTAAAAGTAGCACTAATATTATACACACCTGGCAAGTCTATCTTGTATGCATTGTCATTGATGTGTTCCAACATTTGGAATTATCCATCACCCCTTGCATCAAGTTTTGACTTCTTTTACTTTGGGAACGTTTCTTTTCGCATATGCACCTAAACCCAATCACCCTGCAACAAAGTCATAAACACACTATGCAAATTTGGGTCAATGTCAATGTTAGTAAACAAATTTTCCTTAAACCAAATCAAAATTAAAGTTCCCTTACCTAAGTATGCACTATTTAACTCTCTCTCTTTTGCATACAAACATGGTTGTGTCTTAACTTTTTCACTCTTTTGAATTTCTCTTTGCTCACTTGTCACTTTTTTTCTTTCTTTTAACTCACTAACTTCTTCTCTGTTGCACATCCCACTTTCTTTTCCTCACTTGCGCAGATACTCCCCATTGGGCCTTTAATTTTATTCTTTCTCTCATACCTCACTACCTAAATCCCTACTTGATGATTGTTGAATTTTCAATTGTTCAAGGTATGCTTCTTTGGGTGATAAAGGAGCAAGGGCAACTTTCCACCCATTATATACAAAAGAATACCAATTCATGTACCCATCATACATAACACGTCTATCAAATTGCCATGGCCTACCCAAAAATATATGACCAACTTGCATAGGCATGACATCACACACAACTTCATTCGCTTATCTACCAATACAGAATGCAACAACTACTTGCTTAGTAAGTTTGACTTCACCACTTTCATTCAACCATTGTAGTCTATATGGATTAGCATATTTATCATACTTCAATCTCAACTTCTCTACTAAAGTAGTACTAGCCACATTAGTGCAACTACCCCCTTTCTATAATTATGCTACAAATTTTCCCACCTACTACACATCTCGTATGAAATATGTTCTCCCTTTGTTCAAGGCTATCTTCCTTCACATTCAAGTTCAATGCACGTCTAGTAACTAAAGATTCACCCTTCACAGCATACTCAACATTCTTATCAACATTGGAATAATCTTCTAAAGGTGGCATACCCAAATCACTGCCATCAAACTCATTACCATCATCAGATTCGAAAATAATTTCACCACCCTTAATAAGCACAATCTTCCTATTAGGACAATCAGATGTATAATGACCACGCTTTTGAAACTTAAATCACTTAATTTCCTTATGTTTAAAAGGTTTAGAGGATAGATCATTAGTACCTTTTTGAATTAAAGTACTATTCTCCTTTCCTTTGTTTGACTCATTGCCTTTTCCTTTGGAATCCAATTAGTGCTCCCTCCTTTTATCTTCATTTTTGCTCCATTTTGGATTCCAATTTGTTGGGCACCAATTTCGAAACCCAACATTCGGAGTCATAAAATGTGTGCTTATGCTTGTTACCATGTATGGGTATTGTTAGTCATCCTTGGTTCATCTTCATTCTCTGATAGCATAAGTGTCGGCCTTATTTTCCGAATCATTCTTATACTGAAGTAAATATTCTATGCTCAACTTTCATCTAGATATTGAACATATTAGAGGCTGAATTAGAACTCGACCTCTCATATAATTTGTAAACCTATGTCTCTAGTTTACTCCACATTGGAAATCATCTTAGTTAGAACCCTACAGATCCAGATATATTCAAAATGCTGAAGCATGTTTAGTAAAATAACATCAGTTCATACTATTCCAACAAATTCCTTTACTTTCCTTCAATCAAAACTTTTTTTTCAATCAATTCAGAATGTTGCCAATTTTTGTGGAGAGATAGAATAATGTGTGAGAAATCTATTGTCTTAAGGATCACTTTGTTTAGAGCTCGGATAACAAAGATTGGGTTGAAAGAATCAAACAAGTTTTCGGGACAAATAGCATAACTTGCTCTAGAGATATCAGATCAAGGTTATTATTAGAGGGTTTGAAAGAAGACTTCAATATCTACAACTTTTATGAAGATATTGAAGAGATATTTTGTCATCTAAAGGGTTATAATTGGACCAGACAATACATTATGAACAGTGACCAGTAGAAGGTCATGAATAGTAAACAAAAGATATCTTGCAATTGGCATAGCTTTCTCTAGAGATATTAGATTTGGGTGATCTTTAGTTAATTTGAAAGAGGACTTCAAGATCTACAATCTTTATGAAGACCTTGAAGACAAATTCTATCATTTGAAAGGTCAAAAGTGTGACTAGATGATAGGATCAGATGAATAATGCACTAGACGATATGACATCACCAGACGATACGTCATCACTAAACAAAGCGCCCTCACCAGACAATACGTCCTCACCTCACCAGACGATATGTCCTCACCAGACGAAGCATCCTCACTAGATGATACATCCTCACCAGATGAAATGTCCTCACCAAACGAAGCACCCTCACCAGATGAAGCGTCCTCACCAGACGAAGTGTCCCTACTAGACGATACATCCTCACCAAATGACACGTCATCACCAGACGATACGTCTTCATTAGATGATACGTACTCACCAAATGATGCGTCCTCACCAGACGACACATCATCACCAGACGATACGTCCTATACTCCTGAGCATCTCCACTTATAAGGACCATAACTTTTGACTTTGATATCCAAAAATTGCATACTTTATAGCGTTGGAAAGCTAGAAAGACAAGTTACAACGTCCATAAAGACAACTTGTCAAATTCATCCTAGATTAATCCAAAATTTTCCCTGAACTCCGAACACAAATTTTTCCCTATAGAAGACTTGAAATTTTGCATTTTGCAAACTTGGAATGTCTTGAGCTTAACCATTCAACTACCGAATTGACTTCATTAAACTCTCAAATCTCAACTCATTTGTTTCATCACCTTCAACTACATATGATCAATCATAATACCTATCTTCCTTTCTGTGACATCTCACTTATGCATACATATATATATATCAACGATTTATGTTCCAAAATCATCATCTCAAGTTGATTTCTTCTTCACGTATATCTAATTTCAACTCACATCATCCATACACCATTCACATTTCGTTAACATCAAAATAATAAAGTTTTACAAATCTTTAAAGGCATTCCAAGCCACATTACATCATCGTCTCAAAATCTCAAATTACAAAAGGTCCTTGAACAAATAAACTTCTTGTTTTTCCAAAATCAACTCAAACTACAAAATAAGCAAATTTAGAGGAATGCCCTTAGGCTCTTGATCACTTGGTTTCTTAGCTATCACTTAAAGATGGGATAAAGGGGTGGGGGTGAGCTTGAAAGCTCGGCGGTAACAAGTTTATAACAAAAAATAAGCAAAATCGTTGAAATGTTCATTTGTATTATAAAAGTCATAGTGAATTTATAAAACGCTTTGTTCTCAAATTTTCAGTCAATTTCACAATATTTTTACTCAAAACTTATAGTTAAAAATGTCTTCACCTCAACATAGCAAAATACATTCAATGATGCAATACACAAACAAATGGCTCGAGAGTTCCGTGGAACGAAATAGAGAAACCGAAGTTTACACTGTGAACAAATCGAGTCTAATTTTTCAGGATCTTGTGGCTCAAGCAAGTAGCCGGGAGAAGGCTATGGGTCAACGTGCATGTGACTAAAAAAAACGGGTTCCTCTCTTGCCTAAACAAAAGCACATATTCATGGTCAAATCATTTGCTCATGTGTTCAAACTTTCATGCTTTCACATCTTTTCATTCATACAAAATGCTATGACATGTTTCAAGGCATAACATGAATAATTCAAAACCATTTTCTATTTTATAATTAAAATTCATGCACCAACTTGTAGCAATTTCTCAGATCACTCAAAACATCAAAAGCAACATTTATGATGTAATTGAAATCATTTTACTTTCTTGATTTGTAAAAACGTTAATGGCTCATAACTTTATTATAAACATGTAACCCACCTTGATTTCCTTGCTTAAAGACTTGCTCAAAATGCCTCTTCTTTTGTTCCTCTTGCCTCTTTGATCCCTTTTATACAATAACAAAAATTTCCACTCAATAAGGTTTTCAATTGAAAATCCCACAAAGCACAATTACGAAAATTGGTGCTAAAATACTTAAACCCATGGATTTTCTAAACTTCATAAACTAAAATCCTTCTAAAAATTCCAAAAGATTTAGGTGATCTTACTTTATTTGTTCACCAAATGAAGAGATCTTTGGCTCAAATGGAAGCTCTTCTCTTCCTCTACCTTTTTCTCTTCTTGAACCACTTCAAAATATCTCTCAAAAGCTAAGAAATAAAGAAACCCTAGCTCAACTCTCTTCTTTTCTCTCAACCATTGAAATCTCTCTTCTTTCTCTCTTTGATTTTTTATTTCTCTTCCTCTCTCCCAATTCACGTTTTTTTCTTCTTCTTTTTAACAAGATCACATTTTGGTCTTTTCCTTCCAAAAATACCCCTCCTCTCCTTTGGTCTTCCCATTTTTCCCCTTCATTCATTTACCTCATAACTCCTTTAATCTTCTTAAACACCATATTAACTCTAACTTAATTCAAATCTTTCCGTCCAATTTATAATCTCTATTTATACCCATCAAATTAATGACTCAATTCTAAAAAATAATGAAACAAATAATGTTGGGACTCGATTTCGAAATCAGACCCCAACCGGAAAAACAGAAACACATATTGGCATAAACGAATCAAACGAATTTCAAAACCGAAAGTGGCCTAAAACAAATGGCGAAACAAAAACCAAAAGCAAAAACGAAAGCGAAAACGAAAAGCGAAACCAAGGAATGGATCCGAAACGAAAGAACGGATTCAAAATCAAGAGCGAAAGAATCCGAAGCAGAAACATAAGGCGAAAGTCAATGAAATCAAAACAGATCAAAGGCGAAAGAATCGAATACGAATCGAATCAACACACACAAATGATTCAAACGGACTCAATTAAATTTTCGACATCTGTGAACTCATACATTAGAAAAACGCACATTGGATACCTTAAGACTAAACCAATTCGAAAACCGGTATAAATTTTTTTCTTTCTTTCTTTTTCATCTTTACTCGATCTCATACAAAGCAATACACTTTCTCAATTTGGAATTCATCAATTCCATAAACTCAAATATT
>JANPWT010000007.1:23996285-24007470 GCA_024678245.1 Erythroxylum densum
TCTTCCGTTATATCAAATTTCGAAATGGCAAAGAGGCCATTTGATGATCATGAAGCTCCTTCAGGTTCAGCTGGGCCAATGGATTTGGACAGTATTTGGAATTATTGAAACTGAGACATCTGCACTTAGAAGGTAGAAGTTGAAGGAAAGAGGAAGTTAATTTACAATTTATTGTTTCCAGAATATAGTGTTATGGTCTGTGCAAAGATTTCTTGAATCTAGTGGTGGTAGGAGTTGAAAGAAGTTACATGTCGTAATTCCTAGGTTGTAAGAGCTACTGTGAAGCAACTGTTATGTACTGTAAGAAATTACTTTCTGCAATAAAACTTGAACTGTCTGAGATTCAGTTGGTAGCTTAGTGATGGTATCTGTACCTTCCACTCCCTGAAAAGATATTGCACTAATGCATCATCTGAGATTTTGAGTTCCATTTTGAATGGGTTTTATGTTTTGGAATATGAGAATGTGGGGACTCTTCTGAATAGGATATCAGTTTCTTGTTGTGGGGACTCCTTTCGGCATCTCAATTCACAATTCTCCTTATTCTCCTAGTTTTGTTTAAACAAAACTAATAATTTAGAAGGATTCCACTTAATATGCACCTGAAGTCCATTTATTCAACGGGTACCCGTCAAAGTAATTCATTCGTAATTATCCACTCCACCAAATTGTCAATTATCAAATTTTTCTTCTTAAAAAAAAGCAAGTTTTAAGACTGAGTCTCTGTCTCTCACGTGTTGTGTAGAATATAAGCATTTGTTTTCCAATTTCTGTAATGTATTCGAGACAATCAAGGTGTCAACTTCAATTGTACGCTGTTGGGTTAAGTAATCCGTTTGCTTTCCCTTTTTGGACTAAATAGCAATTTGATTATATATATAACAAAAAGAGTAGAATTACACCACCAAGGCCTTGTCTTTTAGCGCATATTCGAATCAATTGAACTTTGTCCTTGTGTGCCTAAAATTTGGATTTAAACATTCATATTTGCTAATTTGAATTTGAACAATAGTAAGCGTTAGTTTCTCATGAATGTATGAATTGCGTACTTTGATGTCTTAATTTCTCACTTTATCAATGGTCCAAGTACCCGTTAAATGTGAATTAACTTTCGTCCTAATTGTTATTTTTGTACGCTAAATTGTAGTACACTACGTACAAACTATTTTGTTTCAAATAAATTATCCAATAAATTAAAATAAATAATAAATTTAAGACAATAACAAGAAGAAATTATATTATCTTCTTTTTTTAAAATTAAATTATCAAAATTTTTACTTATTCACCAAAATAAAACTTTCTGTATCTTATATTATAATTAATTTGGTTCGGTCTAAAAATTTTGATTCAACTTAGTTTTTCAATTTTTTAATTCGATTTATTTTAATAACTCTTATTATTAAAAATTTAATTAGTCAAATTTTATAATTTTCGTTTAACAATAATTAAATTTCAGAATTTTAAATAAGTAAAGACTGTTAATAATTATTTTTTTAAAAAAAATCCAAGGACATGAGGAAGAGTAGACTACCAGATTGCAACAAACTGCTTAATCCTTATCACATGAAAATGCATCACACAAATTTGTTTTGTTTCACGTTGTCCATTCATTCAGGCTGATGGGCAGATATTGCTTAATTTCCTTTTTCTATAAAAGCTGTAAACGCTTGAAGCATGATCCATGCAATCCAAACAACAGCCTGGTTTTCTTTCTTTAAATATGTGTTTTTTTTTTATAGCATGTGGTGTTTTAGTTTTTGGCACATGATAAAATCCATCCGCCCAACCTTCCCAACGTCTTAGAGCCCCACACGACATCTTCCATAACAATATTTCATTTATATCGATCTATCTTCCCTCTGAAGCTGGCATGCCAATCTCTTCCTTTCTCTATTCTAATTCGTATCTCCTCATGGAGGCATGCAATCCTTTAAGAGAAATGATATAAGTCATTTCTTCTCTTGTTATCACATAATTTAGGCATGTGATCAAAATTAATGGGATCAAAATTAAAAGCAATGGACCAATTAAAAGCCGACAAAGTCGTGTACGTGTGTGGTGCCCCACGAAATGGTGAGATCAGTATCTGGAGAGAGTTAGGCCACTCTAACGGTCGACGCGTAACATAATAGGACCCGCCTCGCTATTCCCGCGCTAAAGCGACACGCGGTTCAGGTCTCTGCTTCCGTCACCTCTCGGCCCAGGTGACCAACGGAATTTGACTTTTTCTCCTTTTGCCACGTGTTTTCCAACTTGTGGGCCCCTTTTGTTGAAGAGATAAAAGAAACATAACAGCAGGCGTGAAGTCAGCTCAAAGCCCTTAATCTTGCACTTCTATTTTAGGATATTGTGTTACATTATTAGCCTATACCATGTGACTAAGAGTTGGGCACATCTTCATAATGTACATTGGAAGAGGAGGTTATTTCACTCCTTCGATCCGTCAATTAAATACGATCAAGCGGATTAAATGACCAACAATTGAAAAGCGAAAGGAATCAATTTCTTCAAGATATGATGTTGATTAGATGAAGAGAAATGTGATTGTCTCAATCATTTCATTTCTCTTCCAAAAATAAATTCTAATAATATCTCGATCGTCAATGTTTGTGCATGCTTTGACAATGAGGTTAATTAGCAGGTAGAAACTAAAACTTCAATTCTTTCTACTTCCCATTCTTCATTTTCTTCCCACCAACAGGGATAAAAGTTAATGTTGGTGGAACCCATCCATACTGTCACAATCTAACAAATGCTACAATGACAACACATATCGGTTCAGAATATAATAAGTGTACAGTGTCAGACGTGGACGAGTGTCTATAACATTAAATGATTGTCTCTAATTTTCATGGAATTAGACAGATTAGGCATGACAAATCAATTAGGATCTGTGTAAGAGTCGACTTAAAACACTACAGAGGGTCGTCGTGAAAGATGTCAATTTCAAGTTTTGAGTGACAATTCAATTTCGATTCGATGCCATTAATACAACCCATCTACACTTGGTACTCGATCAACTCTACAGTATATTTTTTGACTTCTTGATCCCACTTCGTGAGGCTGAGTTTAGTTGGGTGTGCAATGCTACAATGTTGCAGGAGGAGAGTGCTGATACTTGTATACAAGATCATAAGCCATCTTCGCATGTCATATTTAAAGATAAATTTGCCACTCAAATCTTATATTGATGTAACAGTTCTTTCGGTTGGCATGCGCAAATGTAGGTTTTCGACTAACGTCAAATCTTCATGTAGTGAGGTAAGAGCAAAACTATAGTGTTTTGTGAACTGCTTTTGAAGATTTGGAACTTTGACGATAACATAGAATCACTGGAATTAGAAATACGTTTCTTTTAATTTTCACAAACTAATTAAGTTAGTTAAATTAGTTTCTAATTAATATAAAATATTAGAAATTATTTTTTTTAATACAAGTAAACTAACTTGTTTAGATAAAATAAACTTGGAATTAAGTTTCTAAAACCAATAAAATAAGAAATGAGTTTTCTAATTGTATTTTTGTTGTTGAATTAAAATTAGATTTATGTTTTCTAATTAAAATCAAAACTGATTTGTTTAGTTGAAATTAAAAAGAAAATTCATTAGAAATTAGCTTCTAATTAAATCAAGATAAATTGATTAGTTCAATTATAATTTAAATTAGAAATATGAGTCTAATTCTATTTGAATTATTCATATTTGAATATGCTTAGATTAGAAATAAGTTTCTAATTGATTAGAAATTAATAACATAATTTGAATAGTTCAATAAATTGCTAATAGAATTAAATTTTTTTCCATAATATGAGCATGAGTTCGCTATATGTTAAACAAAATAATTTGTTATTTTGTGCACTCTTCTGATTCTTGAAAATTTATTTTTCATTAAGATGCCTATTATTAATCAGACGCCTAAGCTTACTCGATGTGAGACACATAAAAGATATATTGGCAGTATGTATGTAAAATTAGTTGACATGCATTTAATGCCTAGAGACGGTCTAACACAAGATGGTATTTCAATTAATAACATGATGCAAGAATTATGGTTTAGAGGTTGTTGAGCTTATATAAGTGTTGAAGTAAAGTACATGACTTTGCTTGCAACATTACCTTAATCTCAAGGCAAACTATTATGAATGTTCTGGAATAATATACCGAACGAGAAGACTTATAGCTTGTTAGTGATGAAATTTATTAAAGAAATGCATAGAAGGGAGTTGATTAGGATTTTGTATCCTATAGGTCTTCCAATGAAAATAGTAAGAGTTATTGTACATCAAGCTTCACAAACTGTGTCACGCGAACTTATGAACTCATTTCCACGTAGGGTTTGTTATCTATAGACTGTTCGTAGGTTGTAGCGCATTTAATACAATATGTTTGTTTATAAGAACAAACTGTTGTTTTTTATGTAATATGTTTACATGTATATCATATAGGAATTCGTCTAGCGTAAAGTAATTAGGATTTGATTGTTGTATGAATGATGATTGAACACATTAGTAGACTTTTGATTTCATAAGCAATTGTGATCGAATTATTTACTCTATGAACAATTAATATGACATTAATGGGCATATATATTTCTTTCTTATTGTATAAACTTAGTGTTTAAAACAAAAAGAAAAATGGCTACTGACTGAAAGAATATTGCCGCTAAACTCAATAGGAGTGAAAAACTCAATGGTGACAATTATGAAATTTGGAATATGAAAATCTAATATATGCTGAAGGAGCAAGAGGCTCTTGAACCATTAAACCTAGCCATAAAAGTTCCCGAAGAGGGCAATATGACCCAACATAAAACATATGAATTATGAAAAAAGAAGAAATCTTTAGCTCGCATCACATTGCTGAGTAGCATGGATAATGATATCATGCAAGAGTTCCCTAAGTTTGAAACTGCAAGGGACATATGGTCTGCATTGGTTGCTCATTTTGTAAGTGCTTCAGTGACTAAAGTGAGATCACTTACAATTAAGTTTTCTACTTATAAGAAGCACCCAGATGATATAATTTAAAAACATCTTAGGCAAATGTTCAAAATGGTAAGTGAGTTACGTGATGTTGGTCATGAGCTTTCTGATGAATAATAAGTACAAGTTCTGATTCGTTCACAGCCTCAAAGTTGGGAGTATATGAAGATGCACCTAACTCATAATGAGAACATCAAGACAATGGAAGATGCTACGAGGCATCTCATACTAGAGGAGGAGCATCTTGAAGCTTCAAAGATGTCTTCTGAGGCATACGCAGTTAGTTCTATATCACATGGAGCTATGAACAAGAAAAGCAAGCATCGTGGTGGACCCAAGTGGAAGAATAATAAGAGATCCAACCACTCTCCTCAGGAATCCAAGAAGGCAAAATGAAACCAATGTGGAAAGGGAAAACGTTCCTTCAAGAAGAAGAAAATGAAATATGTGAAGTGCTATAATTGTGATAATAAGGACCACTTTGTTCAAAATTGTACCGAGCCCAAGAAGGTACAACTTTATAGTACAAATATTTGTTTTGTGAATGTGTCTTATTTTGTTTTTCTAACTGAATCACATCCTTTATGGATTGCAGACTCAGGAGCAACCAACTATGTAGCCAAGGATAAAGATGCCTTCATTGAGTTTCGTAAACTCTCACATGGTAGTCGATGGCTTTATGTAGTTGACAATTCTATAGTTGTTGTACAAGGAATTGGCACATGTAAATTAGATATGTGTGGAGGACGATCCCTTATCCGACATGAAGTATTATTTGCTCCACATATTCGTAGGAATCTTTTATTTGTGTTGATATTGGTTAGACTTAGTTTCAATATAAATTTCCACAGCGATGAAATGGATTTGTATCTTGGATCTATTAATTATGGTTATGGTTTTTTATGTGATGGTTTTATTGTACTAGATGTGTTAAAAAAATAATATTAGTTATTCATTATTTATATCTATTAATTCCAATAATGTTGCACCTTTGTGGCATGCTAGATTATGTCATATTGGTCAAAATCAAATAAGTCAATTAGTTAAAGAAGAACTTTTAGGTAATCTCAGTCAAGTAGATCTACCTACATGTAAGCATTGTTTAGTTGAAAAAATGGCAAGAAAGTCGTTTGGAACTAGAACATGAGCTTTATATCCATTGCAATTAATTCATTCTGATATACGTGGTCCAATGAATGTAAGGGCTAGACATGGGGCAGTTTATTTTATCACCTTTATAGATGACTATACTCGGTATGGTCATATTTATTTGATTTCTCATAAATCAGAAGCATTCGATTGTTTCGTAAAATACATAAACTTGGTTGAGAATCAATTAGATAAGAAAGTAAAAGCATTACGAACTGATCATGGACAAGAATACTTTTCAAAAAAGTTCAAGGCTTTATGTGACAAAAAAGTTCCATGATCCTTATGTTAAGTCTGATAATCAAATGGATTCTTGAGATTTTTGATGAAATTCATTCTACAGGTAGCCCTCTAGGTAATTGCTCTCGTTTAAGAAGTTTTAAGTGACTGCCCTCTAATGACTTACAAGCATGATGTAATTTGCATCTTTGTTGACTGCTAAATGATGAGGAGTAGTCTGTTGTTGATGTTCTCCTTTCTATTTTGGGTACCCTAGAATAAGGGATCCAATTCAGGATTATGCACCCTTATCTAGAATTTTTGGAGTCTTATTAAAGTCTCTAAGAAACCACTAGCCTCCTACTACATTTCTTTTCCATCTGAGTGATAATTAGCTGCTTTCTTATGCTTGCAATTGCAAGTTTAGTAAGAGAAGTTAAGTTTCTATTTTTGCCTGTAAATTTTTTATTGTTTCTCTCTTTCCAAATATCCTGAGTACATGTTGCAATTGCAACCATTCTTATTACTTTCAATACATATATTTAATCTAAATCAACTTCAGCATGGAGCAATAGTGGTGCACTATCAATAAAAACTGCCACGAATTATCTTCATACTAATCAATATTAATAATATGCAATCAATAATATATTACACATAATTACGCATGAATTAAAATAATTTATTTAATATTTTAGTCTATTTGTGTTCTCTTCGTTTTTGGAACTTGAGACATTTATATCTAATGAAGCTATTCCTGTACAACATCTTTAAGAATTATGTAAACCAATTAGTTGATTTAAAAGTTTAAAAACAACGAAAAATTCTCATATTCAGAATTTTGCTACCGTCATTCTTTGAAAGTTTGGAACAATTTTTTCTTACCAACAATTATATTGAATACGAATTTTGTTCTGACTTTTCTCGTTACATCTTATAAATTAGGCTTTCAAGTTATCAATAACAATCAGAAAACCAATATTTTATTGCATGAATAATCCAATCCGTATATGAAAATAAGGGATGTCAACTTTTATGTATAGTTGATCTGATCTCAAATGTCAACTCAAGAAACACAAAGGAGAGAAGAAAAAAAAGTTAACAGCATTTGTAATTGGCACCTCCTTTTAATTTTTGTTAAATGAAAAATTATCTAGTTTACATAAACACATTTAAAACCTAAAATAATTAACGGATTATCATTTTAATAATTAATTAATTAAATTATATCCTTGAAATAGGATATTATTAAGATGAAGATAATGAATTAATGAGTCCTTAAATCTTTTTGATGTTTATTGTTTACGTCGTCATCTTTTAGCTATTTTGATTGATGCTATTTTTAATTAAGGATAAAGAAAAGGAGTGTCGAAATCTTAGGATACAATTGAGTTGGTAAGGGACTTTCCTAGCTTAAATGAGGTCATGAGTTCAAACTGTCCTCATATATTCAGTCGTTTAAAACTTAAAGTCAGAGCTTTACTTCCTGTAAGGGACCTATCTGGCTCGAACGGGGATTAGTCTGGGTGTGAATGACTTAAAAGTACCTTCCTATAGTTAAGACCTTCCTATGACATCTCGTGAGAAAAAAAAAAAAAGAGTGTCGAAACAATTTTTTAAAACATAAGAAATACGAGTTTGTTTGATTTTATATCATTGCTACTGCATACTAAACACGTGCACTGCACTCCGTATATAAGGGGCCATTTCTCTAAAAATCTCTTCTTTAAGGCTAGTTTTAAGTTTTAATTTCTAAGTTCTGCAGATTACTTCTTATATTTTAATTTAAGTTTAAAAAAGATATCTAAGCTAAAATTGAGGTTAATAAAATTACATATTAGCCTTTAAAGTAAAGTTCAATAAAGAACAATAAAAAAATATAGTTTAAAAATTTTCAAATTAATTTTAAAATTAAAGTTAAATAATCAACACAAGATTTTGATATCATTGATAAAGTTAGCAAACATTATTTTACCTTAGAGTAGTCACAATATCTTTAGTATTATAACAATTACATAAATATTATTAAATTTTCTAAGGACATACTATGATAATTGTAATTGAATTAATTAATAATGATTAGAGTTAGCAACGGGTCGAGCTAGATTTGACCTAAGTTTAGCTTAAAATTCTTATTTAGCCCAAGTCAGGCCTTAGGGTCATTCATGCTTAGTTTAGGTAACTTGAACTCGAACAAATCGGCTCAAATCCAAACATGATTAACTTTTCCTAGTTTGAAGTTGGATCAGGTTAGGATAGACTTGAAAAGCCTGCCCTTAGTAGACTTACTTTCTTTTTGCTCAAAACTTGATTGGGCTTGAATGATTCAACATGAGCCTAATTCCGATCTATTTCCCATAGCTTGAAGCTTGATTAGGTTAGGTTAAGTTAGGTCCAAAAGCTCGACCTAAATCAACTCATCACCTTCTCCATCATCACCATAACTCTCGAAAACCTTAGAAATATGACCTTTAAATTTATGCTTGTTCTAAGGTTTCTCGGCAAACAAACATAAATTGAAGGAAAAAATGAGAATTTTTATTTTGAAAAAAAGAGAGAGGAATGACATAAATAGAAGTCAGTATTATCATATGAAAGGAAATATATAAACCCAATGGAAAATGGAAGTAAAAATCACAAGAAAGAAATTATAGGGAGAAGATTAAAAACAAATTTGATCCTTAGTAGGAAAAATATTGATCGATGTAAACCTAGAAATGGAAATTAATAAAAGAACCCAAAATAGAAACACACCATTAAATATATCTTTTGTGTTCACCATTTAAGATTGAAGAAGATCTCTAACTCCCTCACATGTTCAAAACACAAGCACATCAAAGAAGAAGAAGAAGAAGAAGAAAAAGAAGAAGAAGAAGAAGACATATAGAGACACAAAAAGAGAGAGGAAAAGTTCTTCATCTATTAAACTATCATAACTCAAAAAGGTTAAATTAAGGATGTTGGCAATGTAGAATAGAGGCAATAATGTTAAGGTTTTTGAAAAATCTAGATGAGTTGGAATAATTTTGATAATGTAAATAATGTTATTTTGTTATATTAAGAAAACGATGTTGTTTTGTATATAAAAGATGTTTAGGTTTTGGATTGAGATAGATTGTGAAGCCCGAACTCAAGCCTAATCTGAAGCTTAAATTTGAAAAAAGAAGCTCGAGCCTAATTCTGAACTCCGTTAACTTGGACTGAGCCTATTGACTTTAAGTCAAACTTGAGCTCTTTTGTCATTAATAATAATTATCTTTGCCCTTAGTGATATGTTTTTTTTACTTTAATTAGTTTTTAAATTAAGAATGAATTAATTACAAACCTAAAATGGCAAGGCAAGCCCTAAACAAAAGTAAATAAGGAAATATCTTAAAAGCATACAACTGAACAAATTAAGAGAAAAGAAGACTTAGCTTGAACATATATGAAACAAGGTCCTAATTAAAGATTCTACTATATAATAAGTAATTGAGGATCCAATCCCACATAATCCCTAAGTAGTGTAGAATGAAAAAAAAAGCTAGCTTTAATATAGTTAAGCTCCTAAAGTCAACTTAAATCCTAATTGGCTGCTAACCTTTATTGGCCATACCAACCCCTCAACTATATTAGGCCAAGATAAAGGCTATACAACTTTTAGTGAGGGACCAGAGAGCTGAGAAAACCAAGAGGGATTAAAGAAGGTTTCATCTAGCTGTCATGTTCTAATTGGTACTTATGTGGATTCCATTAGCTATAATGAGTTCTTTATCTAATTGAATGTGTTTAAACATAAGGTTTGGATTTTATGATTGAAAATTTGAAAATTCCTCAAGTTCTTTCTCCCAAATGGTATAGACATAACAAATGAAGGAAATTTTGAAGATTTTCAAGGCCCCTTTTAGATTAATCCACTATTTATAGCTAATTAACCTCTTTGAAATAGAAGTTATACAAGCCCCAAGTTTAAGTCCATAGTTGTAAGGATTAGTGGTAGCTAAAAAAATTAATGTATTAAATTCTTAGGCCTTATTGAATAGTTTGCAGTATATACTAGTAAAGGTGTTACCCTTGAGCATATCTACAGTTCTAATTCTTTGTTTAATAGCTAACCATAAAGTAAAAGAGGCTTTAGGTAGTTTTTGTTAAATCAAACTAGGTTACTCCAAAAAGCTTTCTACACTGAGGCTTTAAATTGCAAGAAATATGATTTGTTAGTGAAGCTTTTAGTGTTATATCTTACATAGATTATGGTGGCATTTATAATTAGGTTGGGTTTATAGGAAGGTATTTAAGTCATGATAGTTGTAAAGCCTTTATGGTTGTAAAGCCAATCATCCCTTGAGATAGTCTTTTTGACTTTTTAATGCTTTAGAATTGTGTGTTTTAAGCTACTAAAGTAAAGAAGGTAGTGGAAAGGATCTAGATTATTCCAATTGTCAAACTAAAACCAAGTTTTTTAAAATTCCAAATCATTATTTTTATTTTATTGTCAATGATGCATCTTAATTTCAGCATTTAATTGATAGTCTATAAGTGTTAGACTTAGCCTCTGTTTGGTTGGGCTTATATCAGTAAAACTTTTTTCTGTAGATCTTTTATGAGAAGAACTTTTCTAAGAAGCCAGTTGACTATTTGACTGTCATTTAAAAAAGAGCTTTTTTGAAAGAGCTTCATGCAATAAACTATTTGGTAACATAAAAATAAAAAATATTTTTAATTTTAACTATATTTTTTTTGTAATAAAAATTATTTATGCATATAAAATTATTTAAAGTATATTAAACAATATGCAAAGCACAATATATTAATTATTATATAATTTTAAACCATATGAAACATAAATGAAAATAT
>JANPWT010000007.1:24039148-24051555 GCA_024678245.1 Erythroxylum densum
ATTAACATGGTGAGTAAAAAGTTGCAATCTAAATCTATGTGCATTAATGCTACCATAAAGCAATTAGAAGGTGTGATAGTAATTTTTGAGAAATATAGAGATGAAGGGTTTAGTTCTAGTATGAATATTTTCAAAAGTCTTGTGCTTGAGATGAATATAGAGGCTACATTTCCAACTAGACATTGTGTTATAAGGAAATGACAATTTGATGAAATTAACCATAATGAAGAAATACAATCAACTGAGGATTCTTTCAGGGTTAATGACTTTCTAGTTGTTGCGGATATGGCAATTACTTCGTTAAAGAATATATTTGAACAATTAACGTCATTTGATAATATTTTTGGATTTTTATTTGATTCACAGAAGTTGAGGTCATTAGATGATAACGAATTAAGAGAATGTTGCACTAATTTTACGATGACTTTTTCTCATAATAATGTCTTTGATGTAGATTTAGATGATCTTTTTCTGAATTAAAAGTATTGCAAATGACTTTGCCAAATGAGTTTATGTCATCAGTTGAAATATTAGAATTTGTTCAAGCTACAGATTGTTATCCAAATGTTTCAATTGCTTATCGAACCTATGAATGTAGCATCAGTTGAGAGAAGTTTTTTAAAGTTAAAATTATTGAAAACCTACTTAAGGTCATTAATGTCACAAGAAAGGTTGAATGATTTAGCTATGTTATGTATTGAGAAGGATATGCTGGACAATATTGATCTTGATAATATTATTAATGATTTTGCATCTAGAAATGCATAGAGAAATTGTTTTTCATAAATCATGATCCTCTGTGTATTTGTTAGTATTATGATCATTTAATATTTAGTTGATTATGTAAACTTATAAATTGAGTCATTTATGTTTCATACAAATATGTAAACTTAAGTATATTGTCGATTTATTGGGGCCCTTTTTTTAAATTTCACCTAGGGCCTAAACAATAGGAACGACCCTGAGTATGTCCACATGGGATTCAAATTGCCTCAAACTATCCAATATTTCTAATCTTTCATTGAAGAAAGACACAAACTACATATCATCTCTTTCATATCATTTCTCTATGATGGTGATTATTGACATTCAAGAAATTGATGAAACTCTAATGGTCCCATGAGTTTACTTACTATAGTTCTTTACTCCTCCTAAAAGATATTTGGATGGTTACTCTATCCTGAATGATATATACTGGAGAAAGGATCATGAATGCTATCAGAGAGAGGATCATTCATACATATATGTTCATGCAAGCATAGGAAGGGTACCTATACATGCCATAATGATAGTACGCCCCTACAGGTCATGTTATGATCCACCAATATGTTCATCTAGTTTAAAAGATTAGTTACTCTTACCTTCAGTTCTGAAAATGCATGATTTTGATGTCAATCGTAATAGAAGAGAGCTAAATTACACATAATAGAAGAGATAAAACTTAAAAATAAAATAAAAACAAAAACTAGGATTATTAAAATAGCAATTGAATATTTCTTGACAAGTTAGATACTTTTATTCCCTTTTCTACTAACTTCTCCACTTTTTTGATATTTTCGAGCTAGAATTGACTTCTAATGTCTTTTACATAGGTTTTTTTTAAATCTTTTTGTCTCTCAAATGGCTTAAAAATCTCTTTGATTGGAAAATTGTGATGAAAGTTGCATTTAATTTCATTTTTTTCCTTAAGATAATCACCTATAAGACAATGAACTAAACATAGCAAATTATCATATAATCCATATAAAATATATTATAAATATGCTAATTCACAAGTAATTTAATGATAAATAACATATAAAATATAGACCTATCAGTACAAAATATGGGTTGTCTAATTGATTATGATTTCAAGGTAAAACTTCTCACTTTGTTAGTGATAAAGTTTGTGAACATACAAGTTATTGTTTACACCTTACTAAGTTGATTTAATTATTCAACTCATATCATGGGCCCTCAGATCCTGCGTTTTAGTGGGACTCTCATTGAGAGTTTTTGTTGTTGTATATCCTGGGCCAAGAGACCCCTCAATGCTACTTACCCTTTTTCTACTTGTATAAATTACTCAGGAGCCTACAATAAAGTAAGATAAAGCAAGGAGAAGGTAAATGACCCTAAGGAACTTTAAATAAAAATGCATGCAAGAATTTCAAATGCCAACTTCAAATTCTGAAATCACCAGAGCCAGATAAAATTATAGCTTCTAAGTTTAAACAAGAGAACATTTACATATGGAGATCTTCCAGTGGAAAAGTGGCCAACTTCTTTGCAAAAGGAAGCAAGAAAAGCAAAATAAAAGTAAGTGGATATAGGTGGAATTCAACCTACATACTGCGGAAAGACATTAGACATGTAGCAATAGTGCAAATCTCACTTCGAACATATCTTGCAACAAGAGAAACATGTTTAAATGTAGCATGCATAGATATTCTTATTGAGGGAGGAACATTGATATAGAGGAATGCAATAAGTAAACTGGGAGCATGACATCTCACGTGAGCATTTAGTTACCGTGCGCAAGGCCTGATCTTAAGTTAATTAAATTTCCTTTTAAGGTGGTGCTAGTTTAACTTTTATTTGTAGTAATTCCAAACTGTTTTAATTCCTTGTAAGGTATTGATTTATGTCTTATTACTAATAATTCCTTTTATTTTTTGAAAAATATTATCGTTTAATGTTTTTGGTGAAACCTAAATAGAATAAAAATATGTGTTCTATTCATAAATCTAAAGTTCTGTATTTATATTTTCCTTAATATTATAATGTACAGAATAAATATTCACATCTTTAAAGTATATTAAGTAAAGTTTGAATTGAGAATTTTTTAGTGCTTTCATTTATTTACTGCTGATTATATGATAATTTGCGGGTCAGATGGGAAAATTTTGGATAAAAATGTATTTTTTAAGTATGGCTCACATATCATTTTCAAAATTGTTTTGAAGTGATTAAAGAGTTATTATCTTGATAAGTGGTTTAAATCAGAACATATTCTTAACAGTAGGATAAAATAAGAGTAAAGATGGCTAGTAGATATGGGTCCTTTAATTTATCTAGCTTTTATAAATATACTTGTATATCATCAGTTAGGGATAACTGCAAGTTAAAAGACTCTTCCATATAAAAATACAAGCTTTCTTTATGTATTATTCTTTGCATTTCTATGATGTTATATGAGTGAGAAGTGATTATGAAATAATATTATCTAACATTTATACTTTTTCTAATGCTATTTTAGTTAGCATCATCACTTCTTTTACCTTTCCATTTTATTTTAGTAGCATATTATTTTGGTTGGTGCCAATAGCTCTAAAATTTTAATATAAACCATATTGACATGATGATTTGCTGAAAAATACTTTCTGGACTTGGGTAATTTGCATTCCACATCATAATTGCAAGCATTTGCTAAATGGGATTACAATATCCATAAAAATTGCAAGTACAAAACTTTATACATCATGAAGTACATAGTTTGGATCAAAGGGTGCATCACCTCCCCTTCCTACTCCATTCTAATCAACGGATCACCTTCCAAATTCTTTAGAGGAAAATTAGGCCTTAGACAAGGTGATCCACTTTCACCACTCTTATTCATTCTTTGTATGAAAGCTTTATCCAGAAGTTTACATGAATGCATCACAAGGAGTCCTTCTTTCAAATACCAGTAGAGGTGTAAAAGTCTTCAACTTACCCATTTACTATTTGCAGATGACCTACTTTTGTTCTGCCATGCTGACTTGAACTCAGTGCAAACTCTGCAAAAATTGTCTGGCTACTTTTTCTAAGTTATCTGGAATGCACATGAACTCAACCAAGAGCAATTTTTTTTATCCCCTGATATGGTGTCTTTGAGTCCACAAACAGAAGGTATCTCAGGTCTTAAGTAAGGAAATCTTCCCTTCCGGTACTTGGGGGTGCCTCTTGTAACTGGAAGATTGTCAAAAAGAGAGTGTTTACCTTTATTGGAAAAAATAGAACTCAGGATTAATAATTGGACTCATAAACACCTTTCTTATGTAGGTAGGCTCCAATTAGTGGTTTCATTACTCTCAACCGTCCAAGTTTAATGGTCTTCTATCTTTATCCTTCCTTCCTCAATCTTGAAAACAATAGAGTCAAAACTTAGAAATTTCTTGTGGGCTGGAAAATCCACTAAATACTCTCATGCAAAAGTTAAAGTGGAGTGATCTTTGTAGGCCGTAGAGGGAGGGAAGTTTAGGTATCAAACATCTTTCATCTTGGAATGTTGTGCTGTTAGGGAAAAGAATTTGGTTTTCGTTTCATGATAATGAAACCATGTAGGTCAAATGGGTTCACACAATCGTTCTGAAAAGAAAAAACTTATGGACTGTTCTTCCTAGTTATAATAGCTCTTGGAGTTGGCGAAAGATCTTACTAACGAGGGATAAATTAGGGAACCAATTCAGATTTATGATAGGAAATGGTCACATTACTTTATTATGGCAGAATCCATGGCACCTTAGAGGAATATTGAACAATTTCTACACACCGAGAGTGATCAATGGGTCAGAGCTTCCTATGCAAACAACAATTTAAGCAATAATCCAACCTAATGAGTGACGTTGGCAAGAGATAAACCTACTCGGAAATCTTGAGCCTCTACCTTACCTACCAAATTGTTTTACTCTTGATTGTTTGGAATGGTTGGCTAGCCCATCAAAATAGTACACCAATACCTTAGCCTACAAGTTATTGAGAACCCCATTGTAGAAGGTTCCTTGGCACAACCTAGTCTGGTTTAAAAGCAATAGCCTTAGGTGCTCCTTCATATTATGGTTGGCATTCCTTAAAAAATTGCCAATTCGGGATAAGATTCTATACCTACAAACACCAAACAATTGTTCCATGTGTATATCGGATAATGAGACCACAGAGCATCTATTTTTTCAATGTTCTTTTGCTAAAGCAGTGTGGGTTAATTGCCTTAACTACTTTCAGCTCGATTTTGCTCACTTCACCAACCTTTACTCCATTCCAATTTGGCTCAATCAACCAAAAAACAACCGAAACTGTAACACAAACCTTTTAAGCATTATCCTTTCAGTTACCATCTACAACCTTTGGGGAGAAAGGAATGCTAGAACCTTCAAAGATGAGGCCATGGAGGTGGGAAGCCTATAAGCCAAAGTAATCTTTCAAGTTATGGAACATCTTCATTCAAACATCAAGAGAAGGTAAGAATGGGATGATTTATATTTTCTAACAATTTTGGCGGGTGCTTTTTTCAGATTGCCTATAGGTGGGCATCAAATCTCACTTAAGCAAAAGGAAACCAATCCAAAGAAATGCCTGGTCGATTCAGCAGAAGCAGCACAGACAGGACCAATATTGACATCTCTTTTACAGAAACATAGCACTATTCACCTGGAAGGCACCCGACAGTTCCCAGAAATGAGGATATGAATAAGGAACACTAACTTGACAATAAACAAAGACATACACAAGTGCAACTCTTCTTGTACGATCTCGGACTGATAGCTTAGGCTGTGATGTATAAATTTGCTTGTTATGATGGTGGAATAGCTGTGGCTTTACTGGACTATGTAGATGACATAGACATTTAGATAGGCAAGGAAACTTGGAAGAAAGGTAAAATTGAATATGATAATTGAGTGTGTGGATAAGCAGTATGAAATTAGGTATTGTGAAGCTTTTTGGTAGCAATGGGTTGTTGGTTCGGTAGATATGGCCACGTACATAACGTTTTATTTTTATGTATAAAATTTCTTCTGATTTATCAAAAAAAAAAAAGTTGTAGTCAATAATTTGATGATAGTTGAATTTATTTCATGCTATAAACCTTTTGTAGCTCTTACAAAAATAACTAAGTTTTGATTCTTTAGAATTGAATAAAATCTCAATTTCAGAAAACCAAAAATAAAAAAATGTCAATTACGAGGTTAGATGTTTTTCATTCCAAATGTCCTGCGTGAAAAAGTTAACGTACGTGATGTCATAAAAGTGTTCAAGTCCACGTTTTAACTAGAAAAAGGATAACTAATAGGGGAGCTCAGCTAGAAGGTAAAATGTATAAAAAAAATTGTGATAATTATTTAATAATAATGAATGATGTCACATTTTGTTGCCGAAGGAAATACTCCAATTCTCTATGCATAATGTTAAAGGGTACCTCAATCTGATTTTACAGGAAAAAGAACTGTTAGGTCTATGCAATGGGATTATATAAGTTATTGCATTTGGTAATTCAAGTAGAAATGTTTGTCTCTAAGCTTGTCGACCGCACATGTAGATGGCTTACAGACAAAGATCAGGGACTGTTGGACATGCGGACCCGGTTGGTCTACGCATTTTAACACAACCTTGTTAAGAAACAATAACAAAATGTCCATTTGTCTGCAATTACCAAATTTCAGGCCCCTAGTACTGAGATTGGACAATTCTTTCCGCTAAATTCAAGGGCGGAATTTCAGTAATTATGTATAGATATTTGCATATAATATGAACAAGCTGTCAAGTGTCAGCTCTTGATGAACTTTCCACTCTCCTCGTTTTACATATCCATCAAATATAAATTCTGAAGATCCTGGTTACAATTGACAGCTTGTTTTTAGCTATATTGACGTGTGAAAAAGAATGTATTATTGGTACCTTGGAGATAGTGTAATACCAGATGGACATATTTAATATGAAGGCCTGTTGTCTATTTCCTCTCTGCTATTTGTTTATTTCCCCCTGTGTCTTACCTAATTATCGTAAGGCTCAACCACTATTTATTGTCCTTAAGAGGTGAATTCAGCTAATAAGAGAGTTCTTTTCCTTTCTTGAAGAAGATATCAAGTTCAGTCTCGTCCCTAATTTTTGGTGAGCAACGTTTTCTGTCAAGGTCAGCCACTTAGTTTCATATTTATTTTCACTAATTAATGTTCCCTAGCAATATCTCTCTTCATACAGCTCCTGGGTCACATTGACATGGTAATTAGAAAGAGAGAGAAAAAAGATGAGGTAAGCATCTCCATCGTCTGCCTTTCTCTCCACTAACAAAGCTGACAAATTCCATGGGGCAGGCACTCACTGTCACTGTCAAATCATTCACCCTCACCATGACCAAATATCGCATGTCATCCTATTAGGGATGGACCATATGCACACGAATCTTAATTATATATATTTAACATTAATGAACGTGAGATTGTATTATGTTAAATACAGCTCATTTAGTATCTCGCAGAGATTTGGAGGCAATATTTTGTAATGGTTGATATCATCCTTAATGTCATTCAAAGTATTTGTCAAACATCAAACCCTAATTTCCTTGTCTTCTTTCTGACTTCAGTAAGTGCAGTCTAGCTGCCTCTTTATCTCTTTGACTCTGTACCTTGAGATTAACTTAACAACTTCTTTCTTTGAATATAGCTGGAGGGCATTTTTTTAAATATATAGTTAATGTCAACTTGAAAAGAGACTAACACTGTGCTAATAAATTGACCACGTGAGATTAGTTCCTGGAATGCAAAAGTATTCTCCATATATACAAACAAAAATATGCATATACATACACATACAACTATATCTAGTCGTTATACACGGTGTTATGAACTTACTAGCAGATTAACTCTTCACAAATGTGTAGTGAAAATGTCCACTGAATTTATGCGCAGGACAAATTTTAACGTCATAGTTAAATAATAAATAATATCATAATGTAATGAAATAAGTATTGGTTGGGAGAAAAAAAAAAGATGAAATGAATTTCTTTGAGATACGTTTAAAATAATTTACATGTCTACTACTTATATCTGCAGTATAAAGATACCTTAATCTAAAAGATATTTAATTTGTCTTTCATAAAATTTGCCTGTCTGGAAGTTAACTTTTTTGAGATGGTTGGCCATCTTTATCATTCGACTAGTTTCATACATCTGGATATAGCGAAGTTCATGTGAACTATTATGTGCCTTTTTATTCCGTGCATAGTATCCCATAAGTAATTCATGTAGCTGATTTTGACGATGATATGTTTTCTTTATGGCACTTTTCAAATATCTTTTGCACTCGAAATAGCTGGAATTCATATGTTCCATTAAGATAATCAAATTAGTCTATAAATGTCATAATAATTTCACAACTTTATTGAGAAGCAAGAATAAGAGGAAGGTTGGAGTGGAAGAATGCAGCAGAGAATAAGGAAGGAACCTATAAAAAATGGTGTGTAAAGATAAAGAAACGGTTTTGTTGAAATTATAAATTGAAAAGATTAGAATCAAAAAAGTAATGGACAAAAGAATCGGTTACTGACCTGAACGGTTGTTCTTTGTTTATTGAAATAGAAGAGGTAACCTTGACTGTTGTTATCTTTCTGGAATGGAGAATGCGATGTATTTAGATTAAACAAGGAGAAGGAAAAAGAAGAGGGTAGGGGACCGTTTGGCAGCTGAGGCTTGAATAGTTGCGCGTATTAAATGAAGAAGGCAAAAGAAGAGGGTAGGAATAGCTGAGATTTGAAGAGTTGTGCGGTATTAAATGATGGGCGGCACTCGAAGATGATAAAGCGAAGCAGAAATGATTTTCCTAGAGATACATAAAAAATAGCTGACATGTGTAGAGAGAAGGAAGACATCTGAATGTTGGGTTTTGAAGAATAAACTTGGTTGTATTAAATAATGACATCTCAATGTCTGGTTCATACATTTGTTGTATTAAATAATGACATCTCAATTTCTGGTTCATACATTTTGGGGCTTACCGTGTGAAATCTATCAGCTATCAATTGAAACGTCAATCTCTGTTCTGGTCCTCTTTTTCTCTAATTCTCCTCATGTTTGCTTACTTCTGCAATACGATATTGGCAGTATTTGACATTATTATAGCAGGTAGAAGATTATTCATAGATTTTGGGGGTTACCGTGTCTTTCCTTGCGACAAGTAAAATTTTTTGGCGATCTCCAGAAATCTATCACCTATGAATTGAAATGTCAATCTCTGTTCTGTTCTTGTTCTTGTCTGAATCTCCTCATGTTTGCTTACTTTATTGGCAGTATTTGACATTCTTATAGCAGCAAGAAGATTATTCGGTACAAGAAAAACACATCTCAATGTCTGTTCATAGAATTTGGGGGTTACCGTGTCTTTCCTTGCGACAAATGAAACTTTTTGGCGGTCTCCAGAAATCTATCACCTATTAATTGAAACGTCAATTTCTATTCTGGTCCTCTTCTTCTCTAATTCAAATTAGTCCGTGAAAAGAACCAAAGTTGGGTTTATTTAATAGTAACCATAAAACCAATGCATAAATACAGGAAGACATTAAAGTGAGATGCAAGCAAAAGTCATAGAAAGATGAACATTAATCTTCTATTATGTAGCACATTATACACATTTGTTAAGTTATTGTGTAACATATTATACACATTTGTTAATTGCGTCAAGGAGCTCAAAATTTACATCTCCCTATTAATGATTATAGTATAGTGAACTAATTAATTAAGTAATTAATTGAAACGATAATTAGCTTAATATAAGCGCGGAGGCAAAAGTAAGACATGGTGCACAGATAAAAATAAGTCAAAAGTAAGACGAAGTGGATAGGTAAAAGTGAGATGAAGCAAAGTAAAAGTAAGATGTCAAAAAAGTCAAAGTCAGAAGATAGAAACTAAGACGGAGCAGAGTCAAACTAACACGATAGAAAAGTCAAACTAAGATAATAGAAACTAAGACGAAGCAGACTCAAACTAAGAAGAAATATAGTCAAACTAAGACGAAGTACGGAGCAAAAGTAAGACAAAGTGAAAAGACAAAAATTAGACGAAGCGGAGAAGCAAAAATTAGACGAAGCCACGAGAAAAAACTGAGACGAAGTGGAGAAGACAAAATAAGACGAAGCGGAGAAGCAAAAATTGAGGTCATGGTCATTTTTTTGAAAAGAAGCACTAATTTGGGTTGTTAGCATGTGAAGATGTTCATTGTAGGTATTGATTAAATATCAACTTTGGCTGTTAGCGTTGGATAGTACAACTAAGGAAACGTGCAATAGGCACCAGCATTTACTCTTGGCCAACCTCTTCTCCAAATTTAGTTTCTAACTTACCAACTCGCTTAAACTAGAGTGAAAATATAGGGCCTGCTTCCAAAGCTGAAGTTTTTCTTCTTTTAACTACAAGAGGCAAAGGAGCTCTGGCAATTGAAACCACCCTAGTTTCTAGTATTATAACTTGGAGTGCATTTGGTGGTGAACCAAGTCAATAAGAAAAGCTTGATTTTGTTCCTCAAGCTGTCATAGGTGAAGTGCACGTGGTCTCTCCCCCTCTAGAACTCCTACAAGTAAGAGCTAAAAAGCGGTCTACTACTCTAGTTATATCCTTCAGAGACAAATTTCCTTCATTCCCTCTAATAGAGTTATGGGTAGAGAGAAAATGGGTAAAATTTGGCCTTCAGAAAACTTTTATAAACGAAGAGAAATTCTTCATCTTCAACTTTAATTTAGAAACAAGATGTTAGAAGATTTAGGTGCTAGAGTTATAGGATATATCCAGAAAATCATTCTTTATACAGAAATCAATAACCTTGTAATATTGACCATAATAGGCCTAAGCTATATAGCATGTTCCTTAGGAAAACCAATTTTCCTTTATGCTTAGGTAGCTTAACTAAAAAGGATAGGATATGTGTAGAAGTGGAGAAGGAAAAAGAGATTCCAAAAGCCTTAAAAATTATGAAAATTAATGATGAAGTAAGAAGGTAACTTGAAGAGATTTCAATCTCTTATCAATGGAAACTACAAAGACCAAAAAAGAAGGAATAAAGACTAACTAATAGAATCATTAGATTAGGAAGTGCAAAAGAACCAATGAATAATGGCTTCGAGAAAAAAGAAGTTAATAGAGGCAGTGAATAAAAAGGAGAGGGAATTGATTAGGGCTCAAATGAAATTACAAAGAAAAGTGGGGAAAAAATAGAAAGAAGAGATACCTATTATAGTGGAAGTTTCTTAAAATGGTCTTATACACATTAACAACCAAATTGAGGGGACTTTTTTGAACTCTGAAAAGTCTTCTTTCAGTAATACAATGAGCTTATCAATTCCTTGACAAACTAAAAGCCAACTTCTATTATTAAAGAAATGTTAAACGGTAATGAGAAGGAGGAAGCCACTTTTACTATAGGTAAGAATAGGCCTATAAGAAAGGCAACAAGAAGAGCCATGCAATTCCCTTTTATTCTCCCCGCTAAAATCCTTTTTAATATTGAATGTAAGGGGGCATAATAAACCCAATAAAAAATGGTGGTTAAAGATATTTTGTTAAAGAAAAGGCTATATATTATAGCCTCATTATAAACTAGAATAAAGGAGAATTACAAAGGGAATGCCTTATGGTTTTAAGGAGAGAATTAAGGTTCTCAAATCACCGACCCCATTATAATGGTAGAATCATTATCTCTTTTGAGAATAATATAATACTTGTTTAGCAATCCTACTTGACTAATCAGGTAGTTCATTTATAATAGTCATGGTTAACAACCATGTACAATTAAATGTGTCTATTTTCTAGCAGCAAACTTAGCATTCCAAATAAGTAGCTTTTGGAATGAAATACAAGAAATTAAAGCTAGGGATTAGCTCCCTTACATTGTAGTAGGGGACTCTAACAACATAATGTTTTCTCGCGAAGCTAATAGCTTTAGGGGAAAGTAAAGTCACTAAATGATGATTTAAGAGAATGTGTAGAAAGAATTAAGGTAAGAGATTTAAGATTTGGAGGCATATTCTTCACCTAGAAAAATAAATAAGAGGGGACTTGGAGAATAAGGAAGAAGTTAAATGGGGCTTTGTTTAATAATGAATGGATGGGAAGCTTTCTTTACAGCTCAACCTTCTTTGGAAAGTCTATCATCTTGGATCACTTCTTTATAGACTTAACCAACTTTAATAATGGAAAACCAAGGAAAACCCCATTCATATCTAACAAATTTCTTAAAAGCACTCCACATCTAAAAGTAATATGGAAAGAATGTAGAAGCATGTTAAGGGTTACTAAACCCACATATGCATATAGAGACATAAGATCATCAATAAGGATGTCTCAAAATGGGTGGAAGATAAAGCCACAAGGATTGATGATTATAAAGTTATTACAAATTTTATCAAGTTTAACATATACTCTAGGTTTGGAATTCTAAAAGCTACAATAAGTGATTGAGGCGGTCACTTTTACAATCGAATTATAGAGGCTTTATTGAGAAAGTACTATAAAACTCATAAGGTATTAAATGTCTATCGTCTGTAAACTAGTGGACAAGTGGAAGTGTCAAATAGAGAGATCAAATCCCTCGTTAGAGTTAATCCAAGTAGAATGAATTGGATTTTGCATTTGGATGATACACTATAGGGGTATAATAGTAAATATAAGAAACACATTAGTATGTCA
>JANPWT010000007.1:24190325-24209585 GCA_024678245.1 Erythroxylum densum
CAGGGATTTTATCTTTATGATTAATAATTAAATAATTAAAATGCACAAAGATAAAGAATGCCTTTTATTGAATAAAAAAAATTATACAATTAAAAGTACAACCAAAATTAGCTGCAAGGGCATAAACCAACATCTTTTTCACCTACAAGTTTAATAAGTATATAGCTAGAATCGTCCATGATGTTTGGCTATAAAACTGATTTGATGTGTCTTTGCATAGAACTTCATTACATCTGACTTATAGGCAAATTCTCTTTTCTCTTCTTAGAGTTCTGATAGGCCTCTAATGCAATTTGTGTATAAGAGGAAAAGAGGAAAATTGGTTCATGCAATTCAAGGTCCAGCCTAACAAAATGATCAATAGAAGATTGATTTGTGTGGGAGGTTGTTTTTACACTCCATCACCATTCCTATGATTATTTGATGAGCTAGCATTAGTTAGTTATCCTATTTTCATAAGTATATGTATTTGTTATAGAGGAAGAGAGAGGGGACTGACTATTATCTTATGAAATAGCTCTGCTGAGTCCTTAAGGAGAGGAACAACATCTCGAACATCTATTAGTTTTTTCTATATGCACCATTCCTATCAATATACATTATCTGTATCTATCTTTTTCCCTCCAATTCTTCATACTTCTTTTTTCCTTCATTCTTCTCGTTGGTTTTAATCAAATTCTTCCCCTTTCTAGGCCTTAAAGTTGTTGTTTATAAAACTCATCCTCGGCATCCTTTCTATCAACTATTTTTATGGAAAATTCCAACTACTTTCTTATTCATCATAATGACCTTCAAATGGGCTCATTACATATAAGTTTTTAGGAAGGAAAAACAAAATAGGAATCTTTTGACTTAGTCTCCTACTAAAAATATACTTATGAAAATAATACATCCTAAATAAGATGACTACGGCCTAAATACGATCATTACTGCAGTTACTTATAAATCAAGAGATGTTATATATTTTCTTTCCTAAGAATCTATCTTGCATATCATAGGTCCTGCTAAATTACTGCCAACACGTATTGTTTGCATTTTACTAAAATCAAGTAATGAGTGAAAATTAATGGAATATTACAAGTAAACACAACGTAACTTACACTTGATTTTTATTAACTTAGAGAAGGCATATGACAAGGTATCTAGGGAAATCATATAGAGGTGTTTAAAAGTTAAAGGAGTTCGTATGACCTTTATACGAGTTATTAGGATATATATGAAGGTGTAAAGACTAGAGTAAGGATGATAAAAGGAGATAGCATTTTTTTTATTAATATTGGGCTACATCAGTGCTCTTAATTGAGCCCATTTTTGCTTACAGTAGTGATGGATGAGCTCACCAAGCATATCCAAAGGGGTGTGCCGTAGTGTATACTATTTGTTGATGACATTATTTTAGTAGATGAAACAAAAAGAAGGTATCAATGTCAAGTTAGAACTTTAGAGGGATATGTTAGAGTTCAAAGGTTTTTAATTGAGCAAGATTAAGGTTGAGTATTTATAATGTAACTTTTCAAGCCAAGGGGTAGGTTCCGATATGGAGGTAAAGATTAATTCAGAAGTTATACTACAAAAAAGTGTTTTAAGTATCTAAGATTTATCATCTAAAGCAATGGAGAGATCGATAAATACATAGTTTACCTTACTAGATCAGAGTAGCTTAATAGAAAAGTGCTAGAAAAGTGCATTAGAAGTTTTAGTTAACAAGAAGATGCCATTAAAAATCAAAGGTAAATTATATAGTTTAGCGATTAGGCCGCTCATGATCTATGGGGCAAAGTGTTGGTCCATGAAATAGGTATATAGTCATAAATTAATGGTGGTAAAGATAAGGATGCTCCGTTGGATGTGTAACCTTATTAAAAGAGATAATAGTATGAGACAAATTAAAGGTGGTTAATATTAATGAAAATTGAGTGAGACAAGACTTAGGTGGTTCGAATATGTTAAGAGGAAACACCCTAACACTTTAATGAAAAGACGTGAGAACATTATACTTAAAGATTGTAAAAGGAAAAAATGAAGGCCTAAGAAGAACTAAGAAGAGGTGATCAAGAATGATATAGCTCTGCTAGAACTTACCAAAGATATGACTCTCAATAGAAAACTTTGACGTATTAGGATATGAACAAAAGTTCTCACATAGAGAGATCCTTCTTTTTCTCACAGGTCTTTTAAGCATTTTCCTTCAAGTCTTATATTTTGTATTTATCCTAAACATTTAATTTGCAGTACTTCCTTTTAGTTATTTAGCCTAAATTTCTTTCTTAGTTTAAATATTTTATTGTAATGACTTGTTTGATTTATTTATGTACTTGTCTTTTTTCTTATTTGTGTACTTATTTATTTATTTTATCTTGTATTTTTATTCCTTACCTTATTCTATATTTATTGTATAAACCATTTGATCTACTTAACCTTATTCGGAGTAATTTTTCTTGCAAAGAAGATTTCTTGCTACAATAAACTATATTGTTTATATAATCCTTATCGATCAGTTATTCCCATCATTGCTTATCAGACATTCTTAGTACCTCAAAAAGATCAATTTCAACTATTCATAATATCTCAATAAGATCAATTTATGTCATAACTTATATGATCAGAATATCCTTATAATAAGGCTCAGTGAAGCATTAAGCAGATTCATTTACTCTTATACCTTGGTATATACCATCAAAATCATTACATCTTATCTAGAGATGTATTTAAGACAATTCACTAATTAATAACTTATGCTCAGGATCCCTTAATCTCATTTGATTTGGGTCAATACTTCTCTTTTTGTGCCTGTCCTCGTTCGTGAGGACTATGACTAACAAATATTCATATATCATATATTGCTGCCTATATCATCTCTCCACGCATATAATACTTATGTGCTCAATTCTCTCACTTGTCATGGTGATCCCATTATTAAATATGTTCCTACAAAATAACAAATTAACTTAACCGTGACAACTTTTACATATACATCCTGAGCTTGCAACAAACCTTTTCCAATGGGTATGTTCATCCTCTTAGCAACCCCATAATGTTGTGAGGTCCCTGGTTTAGTTTTGTCATGTCTAATGCCATGTGATGTATGGTATTCTTCAAATACCTTATCACTATCATTATCCTTTCTTCCAATTTCCATTTTATTGTCATACATATGTATGTTCATTATCAATTCGGAATTATAGATACATAAATATCCTAAAATTTCGATCTCAATTCCACTAACATATTCTTACAGTGAATCATAACTTTTGTCACACTAATCAACAACTATTTCAGTTCCAAGTTCATCTTCTTAGGATCATAATAAAATTTTGTTTTTCATTTCATTCTACTTGTATACTTTAATCTTATCATCTCCACTTATTTCTCTATTTTCCTCAACCAATCCACGATAATGTATTCACCTCTATATCACATTCAGGGATAAATTACCAAAGTACAATATTGATGTCGTATTCCATAATATATCCACCAATACAATTGCATTAAATCATTATTTGACATATCTAAATATATACTATTTCTTATTTTCGTAAACTTTCATTTTCTCACATTCAGACAGGTCATTATTCTTCCCATTACTTCCATCAGTTCAAACTCTTAACAAATGCTCATGTATGTGACTCATATAAATGCAACTCAGATTAGTGATCAGTTGCTACTACTTGCTATGACTTGACTGAAATGCATATAACTTGACACATATGTCAAAAAATGGCCATGTAAGATACTAAATATGGGCTCTGAGACTAAATTGTAGCACCTCACTCTCGTAGGACACGTACCTGACATCCTAAGTGATATCTGAGTACGTACCCTGCAAGGATGGCATGCTAGAATAATCATTCAGTCTAAACTCGTTACAAATTTTTTTAAAAACAATGTACACGTATGCGGAAATTATTAATCAAATCGGACCCACTTTATTTAAAAACATTTCCATTCACAAGTGTTAAAATAGTCACTTGGGCCCATTTCAGATACAAAATACCTAGAATCATAATGTCCTTTCATTACCAAATCATTCACATACATTTTGTGCAATTCTTGCAGAACATAATTCAAAAACACAAAATCATTGAAGACATATGCAGGTGCAAACTGATCCCGATCCTTAGTCCATATCTGATCTCAGTGGCAATACTCCACTTAGCCTAACTGAATAATTCCTAGGGACCTGAAAAGTCATGTTACAATTTTCATGAATTTTATAAACTCAATGAGTGAACCATCATTGATGATTTCACCCAGGTCAAATACATAAAATCACATATTTCACATATATTCATTCATAATATGTATATTCCAAACACTCACATTAACATGGCACATCATATAATCATTGCGCATCATAACATATATATATAGACGCATACGAGATTCCAGATTCGTTATTATTGTTGTGATCGAGTGTCTTTCACATACGGATACAAATATTGGTCTATTGGGCTCAGTCAGAACAGAATTCACAGACAAAGCTCTACGTGCAGAATATTGAGCTTAAAGCTCTATCAAACTGGCTACTCTGATTACAATGTTTTTATCTAAGCATGCATTTTATGAAATGCATCAAATACAAAATATGTCATGTATAACATTCATTTATGGTGCACAGTCAGAATTTCATAGTCGTCGAACCTAAGTTCGGTATTCAACTTTCGTTGAGCATTCAAATATCATTCAAAATTGTCAAAGCAATCAGAACACTTCCAATACATTTCCAAAGACTAAACTCCTCGGACCTTAAGTCCTGAATTCATAAACAAATCACAAACAGTTCAATAATTGGAAGTCAAACAAATCAAATTAATCCTAGGAAAATTATCTAGGTTGACTTATAGTATGCTCCAATATGCTATTGCCTAGATAGTCCAACAATGTCTGACTGGCATCCAATGTGATCCTCTATATCATACAAACACATTTACAAATATCACACTTTTGCACAAATGTATAAGTATTCCTTTATGCACATCTATGTATAGAAAATATGCACAATGCATGTTCAATGACAATCCTGGGTATCTTATTGTGATCCTTATCACCATATCATTCATATATCAAAACCCTCATAATTATCATTGTACTTAGGGTTGGACCATAGTAAAACAATATGAAACTAATTTCGTAACCCAATTGATCATTTCAGATTTCTTTTTCATAATATGCTTTCAGGTCAACTTTACATAATTATTCTGATAAGGTAAATGACAAAATTAGGCAATACTTCCTTCTGGAAAGTTGTTCTCCAATGTCTTAAGTTTCTAATGCTACTAAGGATCATACAATTTAATTCATTATTTTATGAGTTATGCTCAAAATATCACAGACTGTGTACATTTGAAATTTTGGCTAATGCATGATCCTGCATTCAAGTTGTACACCTCATATCTCTCAATTCCAGTATCAAAAAATTACAAACTTTATACCAATTTAAATAAAAGATAATAAGCAACAACTTTGGTAAAGACACATCAGTCTAATTTGACCTACATTAATACAGTTTATTCAATAACCATAGGATGTGATTTATATTCCTGGTAGTGCTACAACTAAAGCCAAAACTCACTTTCAAGCTAAATTTCAAGATCCTTAAGGACATAATAGAAATTAAATTTCTTCTTAAAATTTGTATCCAAGTGTTTCTAGTTTATTTTGAATCAAAAATCATCTCATTTGGAGCTCTACGGATCAAGTTATGGCCAAATTACCAATGTCTGTACGGTGAAACCTACTAAGTGAAACTACTATAACTCACATCTTACGCCTTCAACATCCCCTTCACCAAAATTCTTCAATTCCACCTCAATTTTACCTTATTAATGCCTTAATTACACAGAAATATTCTATTTAGAAACAATTCTAAAGTCACTCAATAAATAGCTCACAATCCTTATCTTTCATATATTAAAACCGAAACAGCATATGCCAAACTGGAATTATTTTTCCAACACCTAATGTTCAACATCATAACACATGTTTCTGGCCAAATTAGGTATCATAAAACTTATATGAATACATGCTATCAAGTGTAGAAATCCCTTACCTTTTTAATTTCAAAGAACAACTCCAAATATCCAACTATTACGGCACCTTCCAAGCAACTAATACACTTCTAAAATCAAGATAGATGTAATGTGCTTTTAACACCTAAAGTACATTAGCCTAGAAAATTGCATGAGAGAGCTTCTTCATGCAGCATATGACAAGGAATTTAGCCTAATAGTACAACAAAATCAAAGTAAAAGTCAGAGAAAGGAATCGGTAGAGAGAAGAAAGCCAAATGAAGACTACCGAAGTTTATTTATAAAGGCTTGACACCTAAGCTGCTAGGTGTCTTCATTATGTATTAACACATATCTCCAATGCATGACTCCCATTTGTCCTCCATTTATGCTGCCAATTGCAACACTTCCATTTGTCCAGTTGTCAACTTATTAACCATGCCATTTGTTACATTCTTGCCAAGCCATTTGTCAATTAATTACTCATGTCAATTGTTGCTCATTTATCTATGCCATTTATCACATAATGATTGATCCATTTGTTAATTAATTACTAGTCCAAATGTACCTTAAATTTTCAAAATTTTCTTAAAATTCACAAATTTTTTTGAAATAATACTAATAGTCTCTAAATAAATTTTCAACATAAATAGTTCACAATTCATAATTTAATCGTATTTAACAATCAATTATATCCGGAAAATGTCAATGAATGCATGTACGGTCATATTAATATGCAAACCTCATTATTATCACGTATATGTATGTCATATCATGTATAAGCATGAGTTGTAAATTCTAATGTCTCACTAATTTCTCATGTTCAATATTCAAGCCTTATCATGGGTAACGGGATGTTAGACTTTTACATGTGAAGTTTGGAATGCTATCCGGGGATGGTTGGGATTAACACTAACCATGTCTATGTTATCTAGTGCCATCAAGTGGATTCGGAAAGATTACACGTCTTAGAAGCAAAGCTACACGACTAGCATTCTTGTGTACCATATATACGGTATGGAAGACTAGGAATGCTATTCAGTTAAATTTTGCTTCTGTTATGATCTTTAATGTAGTTTCTAAGATAAAAACTATAACGCATAAGATCTTGTATAGGTTGTACCCTATGGAAGTAATTACCTTTTGATATTTTGGATGTATAGATGATATTGATATTATGATTACAAACTTTGGCAGACCGTGTTCATATTTTTGATTCAATATATTTACCTTTCATCGACAAAAAATAGAATCTCACTTGTGTTATTAGTAATGTGCATATGTGAGTTCTCTCACCTTAGGTATTTTTTCCCTAGGTATCGCACACTACACGACTTGACTATACTCCTTCCTAATTTTCTCAATCAATTCTTTGCTATTTAGTGAGCTTGGATTGCGTTTGTTAGTCACACCTGACAGTCTGAAGTAATTACGACTCATTTTTAGGGCAAAAATTTTGCCTGGTTTTCTCGGTATATTGAGCATGGGTAAGAGGAAGAATACGTCGCATAAAGGATGGGATATTACTGCTGATTGTGTTTTGGGGCCTATAGGTGGCGGGATCCCGAGAGCTTCCTATAAGCACATAAGACAATGTAACTGATGAAGCACATGAGATTAAGGTGCACGGTCATTCAACGATAAAGGTGGCTAGTGCGCAAAATATTACGGAGGTAGACAGGAAATGAATGTGGTTGATGGAGCAAGTAGAGCGGGTGTAATAAGAGTAACATTGCAAGGTAGGTATCTGGGAGTTGAGGGAACTAAGGCACATAACCATTCGATGATGAAGATGGTGGTGACGCATAATACTACGACTTGTAGACAGGACCAAGATGTTGGAACTGGTGAGAATAGGGTAAGTATTGCCCACATTTGTAGAAACAATATATACCGCCAAAATACTCCTTCATTGCATAGCTTAATCTTCGAAATAGACTACCAACAAAGGATAATTTATTATTTTTAGAGATAAACCGAACCTACAGATTTTGTAATGCTAAACCAGAAAATGTTGACCATTTGTTCTTTAAGTGTTCTTTGACAGGTGAAGTTTGGAATGCTATTTGGGGATGGCTGGGATTGACACGAGTCATATCTACATTATCTGCCATCAAGTAGATTCTGAAAGATTACACTGGAGCGCGTCATAGAAACAAAGTCGCACGACTGACATTCATGTGTACCATGATACGATATGGAAGACCAGTAGTACTATTCAGTTAGATTTTGCTTCTATTACGAGTTTTGATGTAGTTTCTAAGATAAAAACTGTAATGTATAAGATCTTATATAAGTTGTACCCTACGGAACTATTTATCTTTTGATATTTTGGATGTATAGATGATATTGATATTATGATTACAAACTTTGGTTGGGATAAACCCCAAGCACCATGTACATATTTTTTATTCAATATATTTACCTTTCATAAAAAAAATTCTACTTGTGTTTTTTGGGTTTTTGGTCTTTGATCTGTGATCTTCATAACATAATCATGTGTAATTGGAAAAAAAAAATCTGCAATCTTTTCTAATTTTATTAATTTGTGAAACATGCAACTACATTATTAATTCAGAAATTGGTATAAATGACTGTTGCCCGCATATTAAATATTTCTGTCTCTTCCGTCCACTGTTTGCCAGTAAATCAGCAGAATCTTCGGATCAGTAAGCACCTATTTTTTCTTCTTACGTTTCTTAGTTTTTCTCTTTCTGGAAACTGTAAGCCAAGAATTGACCATATTATCATTTATAATCTATGGCACCTTTAACTCCGTTTCCTCAACTTTCTGTTTCTCCCTTGTCATCCAGTTACATTCTTAATCTATACTAATGTTTTGTCATTTGTGTGACTGTTACCTCAACTAACAACCTACGTAAGCTTGGAACTTTCAGTTGGGATTACGGATTCGTACGTAGCAAACAACCCTCGTTACGTAGGACTTGGAACTTCCAAGAACTTGGAAACGTGGTGGTTAAGGTTGGTTAAGGTATTGCCTCCAACTCCATCTAAACTAAAACACAGGATGGGTTCCCTAAGAAAGGCAAGGATTTGTACAAAGTAGAAGAGAGGACTCGCAACGCAAGCAAAGAATTATAACCAAGACAATACAATAACTAATAATTCACATACCACATGCAAAAGAAAACCCTGCTGCCAGTCAACTAATCCAAAACGACATAGAAGTGGTATCAAAATGGAAGATTCCCCCGTTTTGCCTTTGCGTATCGTGTCGTATTGCTTGCCTTGCCATCCTCAGTAGGTCTTGCAAAACCAATCCATTTTGAGTTGTGATTTTTCACCTGAAGAAGCAAACCAAAACCCAAGATAGCTCCAATTCACACGCCACTCTCTTCCTATATAGTACACGCCTGCTCAATACTCTTCAAATTGGCGCGTTTAATCTCCTTCGTCGGCAGCCAAACAAACAAAACCACCTTAAACCCTGTCGCCTCCTTCAAGACTCGAGCTTTATCTCGAAGATTTTTGTGAATCACAGACGATGGTCGATGACAGATCGGAAATAGCGTTTTTTGACATTGAAACCACCGTACCGACCCAAACTGGACAGGGTTTTGCTATTCTTGAATTCGGAGCTATACTGGTTTGCCCCAGAAAGCTTGAGGAGCTCCGGAGCTTCTCGACCCTTGTCAGGCCCGCAAACCCGTCTCTCATTTCGTCGTTGTCTGTTCGTTGCAATGGCATTACGCCAGACTCTGTCGAGTCGGCCCCAGCCTTCTTGGAGATTGCGGACACAGTCTACGACATTCTTCATGGTCAGTATTATTACTCAGTTCAATTCCTCTTTCCCTATGTTTTATATCCATTTGGTGTATGGATAAGGTGGATTTATGTAGGGTATTTTGTACGCCAATGAATCTCAGGGAGAATTTGGGCGGGACATAATATACTGAGGTTTGATTGCCCTCGTGTAAGGTATTGTTCTTTTTGTTTTTCCCTTTCTTTAATTTGATCATGTTGTTATAACTCTCGGTTTCTCGCTGCAGATGGCTACTCTTGCAACATATTTTGGGCTTGGGAAGTAGAAGCATAGGTATATCTCACAAAAACTGAAAGTAAATTGTTGTATTCACTGTTTAAGCGATAATTAAGTTTTAATTTGCTATGGTTTTTCAGGAGCTTGGATGATGTTAGAATGAACCTTGAAGTTCTGAAGTATTGTGCAACCGTTCTGTTCCTGGTAAGATCATAACTCTATCATTATTTGATGATTCTGTCATGTCTTGTCTATTATTTAGCATTTGGTTGCCATACGAGAAATACAGTTTAGCATTGTCCCCCTAGGAATTTTATTCATACAATGGTTAATCCTACTCTGCTCCCAAGTACGTTGTTGGATATCAACTGTTTTTAGTCCTTGAAGTAGATGTTGCAAGTTAACGTTTGTGTAGCTCTTACCGCTTGGTAGGTCCAGGGTGGATCTACACCATGGTCATTTGTATTTGGATTAAGTTAGTGAACTTGCATATCACGTTAAGTTGGCCATTGATAGAAACCTGTAATATCCACAGGAGTCGAGCCTTCCTGAGACATTTCCAGAAAGAAGTTGGGTTTCTCCAAATGCCACCACAAGAAGCCGCTATAATGGACAATCTCAGCCCGAAGGGTCAACTCAAAACATGAAAACTCCATCTTCAAGTTCAAAGTTTGAGAGCATCGCAGATAATAGAACTAATGAAAAGCATCCAATATTTTCTCTTGTTACAAACAACCCTACTGAAGACCCTTTTGACATGGCCAGTCTCAGCAGTGAGATGAATACTAATTCCTTCCAACCAGATGCCACTATGGAAGAACGGCCTGGTCATGAGATTCAGGAGGTACCTTCTACTGCCAATTTTCCTGAAAGATGTAATGCCTCTGTGGAATATTTAGATCCTGAAGAAGTTGCTGTGCCTTCTATTACCGCATCCCACATTCCATTACCTCGTGGGGGCCAAAAAATGGTATTGTTGCACAAAGGTGTCTCTTTGCAGCTTTATTGTCCTCGTTTGAAGGTACGGTTTGGAATAAATAATAGGTTTTATGACAATGCTGGTCGCCCACGATTGAGTTTTGTGGTTGTGGCATCTGAACGCTTGTGTCAAGTTCTTGAAGCATGTGATGCTATCGTACAAAAATTGTGTATAGACTCAGGTAGCAGCTCTGATTGGAGATCTGCTGTGATAAGAAAAGGCTACCACAACCTCCCTACCATAAGGGTGCAGTAAGTAACAGTCGTATACCATTTCTATAATGCATCATGTAGGATTAGATCATTGGATGAAGGGAATTGGGTTCCTCCCAGGGTGATTTATTATGGGATAGTCAATTATAAAGTGTTCAACTTTTTGAAAAATTTTCAATTCAATGCCTAAGTTTTTACATTTTTCAATTGAGTGACTAATCTTTTAAAACTTTAACAGTTCAAAACGTTAGTTTTTGCTGATATAACTAATAGATGGACATCCACTTGACAATTAATGGACATGTCACATCATAAAAAATAACTTTTTGACCTTGTTTATATAAGTTTTAAAAAATTAGTCATTAAATTAAAAACTTTACAAAGTTTGGTAATAAGTTGAAAATATTTTAAAAGGTTAGACACTTTTGAATATGTTATCTTATTTATTTTTAATATCACGATTGTGACATATTTCTCAAGTTATTTTTTGCTTTCAGAAAAATGTTGGCTGAGAATTAAATAGAGTGCAAAAGCTAATGTAGAAGAGACAGTTTACCTAACACTCTTTTGCTTAATTTTTCATGCTAATTGTATCATAACCTCATTAGTCCTCAAAGAATTTTAGCAAGTATTATCATGTTCTACTTTAGCTAACTCTTTCAAAGGTTATAGTGCTCTGCCACACCATAGTTCGAATATTGAAAGTTAAAATCTTCTATTGAGGCAAATGGTTACCTGGGATATTTTAATCCAGGACTCAATAATTAGTGCATTCCATCATGTGAAGCGAATGATGCACTAACGTCAGTTTTGTATACATTGATTCCTGTCTTTCTTGCACAGGATACCGACTACAGGAAACGGGAATGGTGCTCAATATGTAACAGAGATGTATCAGAAGGAAACTTCCGGATCCCTGCAAAAGCTTGTGTTCAGTAATTTTTATTCTGCAGAGCTTGAAAACTGGTTAAAGCCAGGGACCCTTGTTGATGCATTTCTGTCCTTGGATCCGTATGACTATTATCAGAATTCTGGGATTCGATTAGTAGCCAAAAAGCTGGTCATCAGCGACAGTTGATTGACTGTTCATGAATGGGAGGTTGTGACCAGTAGTAGGCTAACAAATAAAAGGATTTAACATTTTATTGTTTGACAGATAGGAATTCAAAGTACATTGATTCTGATTCTAACATTGTACGTGACAGCGAACTTTCTGCAGTGTAAAATGTAGGTGTGTTCAACTGGTTTGGATTGATCTATCTGTTTTCTGTTTTTAATTTTTGTATGTGTTGAATTCTATGGGCTTTATGTACATGCTGAAATAGATTGCAAAGGATGAAAACCTTGGAACAGAATAGGTGGTTCCTAATCACCTTGCAAGTGAATTGATTTTTGTCTCCTTTATCGATGTTTCATTTTCATGCAGTCGGAAAACTGAACCGAACAAGGGACGGGAGATGGAAAGTGAGAGAGAAAAAAACCAACCAAAAGAAAATACCTTATAAAACCAAAAAAAATAATTGGCCTTTTCGCACTTTAAATGATTGTTTGCTTCTAATCATATATCCAAATTCCATCTACGTACAGTGGGTTATATTCTGCTTCCTCCTCTGAAAAACGTTATCACCTCCACCAACGGTCATGCCTACGAGCTTTTGGTCGGCTCATCTCCGAAACCATTTACCTAGATAACTCTTTGTTGCCGCTGCTCCTTTTTTGTTGATTGCTGACGCTGTCCACAACTTCTAAACACATGACATTAGTTAGGACAGTTTGCTCTATACAACTTACCCTAGGGATGACAATAACGTGCTATAAAAGAGCCCCAAATCTTTGGTCTACCGAGGATTATTCTCTCTTTTAAATAAAGCTTGTACAAGAAACGTAGCTCTATCAAGGATTTTCCTTTCTTTTATGGTACGTTTTGTTGAACATTACTTTATCCTTGCTTTTCATCAAGAGCAAGATACTCGGTTTTGGCCCTGACAAAGAAGGCGCACGAGTGACAATCGCCGCTGGAGGCCAGGTGATACATTGATGCTAAAATTGTGGAAAAGGAGGTTGATAGCGAAGGAAAGAAAGTATCTACAGCTCCAAAATATAAAAACTTCGAATTAGGATAAACCAGATACATCAATTGCAGACACCATATTGTTGAATTCAGGTAAGGCTACTATGAAGTCATACCATTGACTCTACAGGGAGTTGCTTTTTAACAGTGTCAATTGCGTCGTAAAAATCGGTACACTGTCTTCTCCTTGGAATTTCAACATTCCCACTTTCCTTTTGATGTTTGTTGAGGCCGTCCATTTTTTGGTGCTTGGAACCACGTGAATATTCACCGGGGAAAGTTGACTCCCCCCTGGTACAATTTCAACAGTGGCAATGCATATTTCAGGCCACCAACTCAAATTTGTTTAACCAATTTGGCACTTTCAGCGTGAACTAGTGTGCTCTTACGTAAAAGTTCCCGCTTTTTGCCACTTGATCCAAACTACCTCTCACAGGAACGGAATATTGTCACTTTTCATCTGCATGGAACTGGGAAACTTATCGGGGAATCCACGATCAAAGCTTCCTAACTGCATGGACCATCTACACAATATAGGGGACTTCATCAACGGAAACAACCAACTACAGTCTCGAAGGATCTTCCTCGTGAGAAGAATCCTTTAATGCAAGCTCATCCTCATCACCCTCTTCGTCGTCTTCATACTCAGTATGCGTAGGTTGGCCATTGAGATCAACATTCACACCATTTAGCTTCCTCACAAACTGGCCACGAACGCGCGGCCTTCTTTCAGCTAGTTTTTTCCTATTAACATACCTTATCTTCTTATCAAAACACCGCTCCTTCCTTTTCTGTCTAAACTTAATCAATGCTGCCTCTCTCCTATCTACCTTACTGAGTTTTGTATCAGCAGCAGATGTACTCCCAACTGATGTCCAAGTGGGAGTACCAGACATTTGACCAGGTTGTAAGCATATGCTAACAGGGTAATACGGAAATGATGCCATCCCATTCATTTGAGATGTGCAATGCTGAAGATGATTGTATTGAGGAAGCATGACTGAAGGTGCATGATTTTGCAGCTCTTGCAAATTCTTTGGGAACAGTTGCGCTGATTGTGGCACTATCACCTGATTCATAACACCAGACATGTAATATGGATAAACATTTTGTGTAGATAAGCCTGAAGCAGCAGTCGGAGCCTCGTTCCCTGGATGTATAAGAACCTGAGAGGGATTTTCTTCATTGAAAATCCTCTGACAAAATTCTTTTGATAATGGCGGGGTGCAAGACCTATCCAGAGACAAAGAATCAGGGATACTGGAACTGCTACGGAAGTCATCTTGAGAATAATTATCCCATGCTTCTCCATTTTCATGCAACTGAGTATCATTAATCACTGGTTGACCACATAAATGTATTTTATCTTCAAGTTTCAAACTTTGAGAAGCCTTATCATCCTTGGGAGCAGCTACAAGAGAATTATTCTTTGTTGTACTTGATTTAACATAAGTAAAGAAAGCAGATGACTCTCCATTGTTCAACTCACTCTTTCTTGGACCACAATGTCCTGCACAACAATTCTGAAAAGTTCAACTTTTGCCACTTCAAATTTCAAGACGATGGATAAGGGAATTCATCGTTGAATGAACATTTTAAGCAACAACTGATAGAATGCCTACAAAAGATTTTGGCGTAACCTTTTTACAATTTCTTACAAATGCCCATATACTGACACTGACAAGAAATCATGCTTCAAAGTGAAAACTTGAAGATTAGTGTATCATGCCCCGTTAGGCTCACCAGATGCTTGGATAATTCTATTTTATCTGTTTCTTATCCCTGATTCTGAATCCCAAATGGAATCAAACTCATATGTCAAACGTGATATTGAAAAAGTAGCAGTTATATGAAGCTACAGGCATCACCTGCTCTGTGGTCGCTGATTCCCGGCACATCAGGCCGATATTCTTGTGCGTCACTGGATGAAAGTTCAACAGCAACACCAGCAGTCTGTAAACAGAAAAAGACCAATTTTAAAGTTCTGTTTAAGGATTTTAGATTGCATGTCAGGCTTTTGGGTACGAAATCCTAGTTCCTCACAACCTGTTCATGTAGAAGGTGCCACAGTAAAAAATGCCATTTGCAAATTTTCCTTGATTTTACATTATTCCAAGTAACAAGCACAAAGAATTCAAATTTAAGGTCCTCTGCTTCATTTAAGGGTGATATGTTCAGACATACACGAGGAATCATGGTGACAGAAATCAGTGGAAATAATCAATGCAGGTGCAGTTGATCACTGCTCTAGTACAATGTTGGCTTCAAGAGATCCAAAATGTAGGAAGCACTACAATAGATAGATACAAGTTTGTCATTCCATCAAATAACTGAGTTATTACACTCTATTCAAGTTGCATATTCTACTAACCTCATCTCCCTGATGAGCAGACATCCCCATTTCTGGATTTGTGCTCCTCCGAGACTTGTCATCTGTATCATCTGAGAACAGGGTAGTACTGTTTGTGTTAGCATCACTGGGATCTGATACCACCACATCAAAGTCACAGTTCAGGATGTTCTTCTCTACTAATCCAAGCTGCAAGCACACAGACATAAAATACTTCCTTATTTGTTCATGCAAATAAGATCGAGAGTTGGAAAACTGTAGAAAAAATTTATGAGACAATTACAAAATGTGCCCTCATGATATGCATATTCAGGCAAGTTGCTGCATTGGAGACTAATGCTACATCTCTTGACACCTTATCTATCAACTTAAACTTTTGGTTTAAGTAAATTTCTCAATGCATAAAACTCTATTCCCCAACTTTTTAGGTGTTCGATCCATGGCATGTCAATTTTTGTGCAGTAGTTATAGGCTAATTTTTACTCAGCCAACGAATTTGAGAAAACAGTCTTAAAGCATTGACCACCAACCTATGCTTCCAATGAAACGACTGTTTGGTAAGTAACTAATTACATATGCTAGCCCATCTTGTCAATTATGAAATATTATTTTGACAATGTACATAGAAAAGTGTTTATAGACCAGGAAAGCTTATTGTGTTATTCTCAACAACAATCAAATGACAATGCCTATCATCAGGCCATTATTTTCTTTTATATGTGTGTGTGTGTGTAGAGAGAGAGAGAGTAGTTAAAGGACCAATAAGCTAGCTAGGAAGCAAAAGGAAGCCAAACCATTCTCCGCCTTCTCCACATGTGTGTCCATAGATTCAGCAGTTCATTTGTGCGTAAGGGCTTCACAAGATAGTCTGCGGCCCCCAACCTCAGGCACTTCACGACAATTGAAACCTCATCCTGCACCGACATCACTTATCAAAGGGAAAGCATGTCAATAACGAGCTGCAAAAATATTTAACAACATACAAGATCATAAGCAAATTTAACAAAATAAGCTTACTGATGACAGGAATGCGACGCAGTTCTTTATCCCGAGCTATGTACTTCAACATTTTCATGCCTTTCGTCATTGGAAGGTCAACTTCGGCAAGTATTATATCAATATCGGTTCCCTCAGCATTCAGCACATCAATTACCTGCCTAGCTGATCTCACTGACGTAACTGTGTATCCAAGGCACACAGGATCATTAGGAAATAGTAAAGCAAGCATGTCATACTTCTAAGATATAAAGTATCTTCAATGTATGTGGCACATGGGAACCAAATACAGAAAATTAATCCCTGATCATATAAGTAATCTTATCGGTATGTTCAACCAAATAGGTTTTGTGAAATTTGTGCACACAAACAAGTTCACCTGTTCAGTGACATGAAAATCAACAAAAGTGAATTGTCAAACTCCAAAAGCATCAGTAAGATTAACCAGAAGCTCAAACAAATTAAACATAGAATCCAACTTAACAGAATAAAAATAGCAACAATGTGGATAATCTTGACCAAATTGAAATAACTCAAACTTCTTTGAAAAAACTCAATGTAAACCTAGTATCTCTTTTTTTATTCATTCAAGTATCCTCCTCCTTCATTTTTAAGCTACTTGACGTGCCTCTATCATGGCATTATACTATCTTTCTCCTCAATGTACAACAGTCAAACACAAAAGATGAATCTTAAAAGCATTGATACAGCTTCTCAATATACATAACTTCGTTCATTTTAAGTCGATCAAGCCTCAGAATCATTACAGTAAGTGAATATATGAGAATACAAGACTATGTCCCCAAATCTCGATGTTCCCCATCAACTGGAAATGGGACCTAGTTCTGTTTTAACTAACCCAAACTGAGTTTACAGTCTAAGGGTGAATCTAACAGAACATTTGAGACTTTCCCTCCTTTTGAAAGATCATGGCATTCACATCATTCTATTATGACAAGCTTGTATATTTTCTAGCGAAAATATATGTTCATGCTCAACTTTCTCAAAAACACGTCAAAAGCATCCAATTTCTAGTCCATATCAGATCATCCACAATGGTCATAAAAATTTTAACATGATCCCAGCTCATAAAAACTGACTGAGCTCTTATAAACATACTTAATACCGCTCAGTCTCAGGGCAAAAGTAAAACTTCCAAAAGTAATTTGCAAACTTCAACAGAGAGAAGAAGAAATATAGAGTTAAAATAAAATGGAAAATCATCATATAAATTCAGTAAATTTAGATTGAAAAATTAGCAGACTAGATGAAATCATACCCTGATAGGAGCAGTTCAAAAGGAGAGTGAAAACCTCCTCAGAGCTCTTGGAATCATTATCACACAGCAAAATCCTCACTTTGCTTCTGTCAATGAAACCATCTCCGCTTATACCGTTACTTCGACCTATTTCCTTGTTTAAATTTATCTCCTTCCCCTCCATTTCGCACACAAAACCATAAAAAGAACACAACTTTTTCACTCCCACACCAAACCAAGATAATACTAGAGGACTTCCATGAATAAACCACCGCACTTCAAGTTGTACACATATTATAATTAGGATATGAATCGGACCCTCTATGTAAAGTTTCCATTTTTAGCAGACGAAGCAAAATAAGTAAATCTAAAGTCAGTACAACAGACGCTCCAGATCGAGGGAAAGGAAATCCAAGGGCAGGATTTGGATGAAATTCCCAAACCTCTCTTCCGCCGGAAACCACCCAAAAGGGAAAAATTCGAGAATTTTATTGCTCTCTCCTTAACTTATCTCTCTACTTCTTATCTAATCTATTGAGCTCAAGCTGTTGACCCTTGCCTCTGTCTCTCTATGAACTTTTTGTAATAAAAAATTAGAAACTACGGATACTGAATGTGTCTAACGTACGTTTAGAGGAAGAGGTGGGGAAGGTAGGTGAAACGGAGGGTAATGACTGGGTGACAGCAGGACAATGCGCATAGCGGCGTAGGTTAGTGAAATGGAAGACGTGGCAGAGTGGGCTAGGTTAGAGACAGATGAAAGTGAAAAGTGCTGCCTTATATGGATAGTTTAGTAGAGAATAGAGATAGAGAAACGGCCACGTCATGCATAAAAATCTCCTTCTTCTATTGGGTGAAAAACAGCTGACCAATTATTTTGCCGGTGCAGGTTCTAGTCCTACCTCCCACCAATCACAACCCTCCGCCTTTCCTAATGCGCAATTCACATTTAATACCTTCAGGGTGACCCTACCGTTTGAAAGGTATGATTTTGGTGTCCGACACCATCGATGGTTGTTGTAAAACGAACCGGTTGTCCAACATAGTCTTACGCTTCGTTTGGTTAGCGTCTGCAGCATGTAAATACGGGATTAGACGGAACAGGACAGGACATGACAGAACAAGAATTGAAAACAGGGAGATGTTTGGTTGCAGTGGACAGAACAGAGATTATTGTCCTCGTCCTGAATACATAAATGTGTTTGGTTGCCGTCTTCAGAACAAAAAACAGTGTCAATGACAGAAATGCCCCTGAAGTGTAATAAGACTTGTTAATGTAATTCAATGTTATTATTATTATTATTATTATTATTATTATTGATGTTGTTATGATTATTATAATTAATGATATTATAATTATTATAATTATTATGTTTAATAATAATA
>JANPWT010000007.1:24224907-24237466 GCA_024678245.1 Erythroxylum densum
ATTATTATTATTATTATGTTTAATGAGAGGGTATGTTGGTCTTTTGTAATTCTTGTCCTATGGACAAGAATTTTCGTTCCACAGTTTTGAATTGGACAAAATTTTTTGTCTTTGTCCTTTGAAGATGGAACAAGAATGAGCGAAGACGACAAGCAAACACCACTTAGGACAGAACGGTTATGTCTTTGTCCTCCGTCCTCGCGTCTGCAGACGCTAACCAAACGCAGGGTTAGGTTTGAGAACCGATCTTTTGTTTATTTTTCTGTGTTGTCGTGCAAATTTTAACTGTTTATTTATACGAGATTTCGTATAAATAAACAGTTAAAATTTATTAAATAAAATAAGGATAAAAAAAAAGGACAGAAGTTCCTAACAGTTAGGTTAGCTCTCCGTGCCATATATGCCCACGTGTTTGTGGTCATTCCTGCCAATGCATCCGTGAGGGCCGTCAGGATTACGGGTTCGACCCGTCTATTAAAATATAATCAGTTGATTTAATTTTTAAATTATTAATTTGAATCACATGATTTACAAATTATCTTACGCTCAGAAAATGGTTTACTTGCAACTTGCTCTCCTAAAATCTAAAAAGCCTACTTGCAACGATTATAGCCCACCCACAACGTGTCCTTTCTGGGACCGAAAAGGCAATAACTACTAAATAGTTTGCACAAGCGCATTGACAATGACAGGCATGACAAAACTATATGCGCATCCAGATCAGATCCAGTGGAAGAAGACACAAATGTTCCATTTGCCAAAAGTTGAAAGAAGACAAATACTAATATCGAATGTTAAATCCTTTAAAATATAATCCATAAGAGTGCAGACAACTAATGAGTAAGCTTAAAATAGAGGATGAGTAGTATCGCTAAGACAAGGGCTGCAACCAAAGAGCTAATTATCCATTTGTTTCGGTTCATCCTTCTCGACATAGCTGATAGTAGTTTCTTGCTCCTCACAATATTGTCATCCACCCCATGGAGCTGCACAATTGTTATCAACAACGTGTCAGGGAATTTATGGCTGACCGAGCATTAAAAAAAAAAACATACAAGCCTTTGTTACAGATACTTTGTGTGTGAATTTATGATGGACTAGAAGGCATACCGTGCTGTGAGCATGTAAAAGAGACTGACGTTGTTGATGCAAATCTTGGAGGATTGAGACGCCAAGTTCTTCTGTTTCCAACATTGTTCTTCTACTTTCCTTTAATCTGTCAGTAGATTGATTTAACCTCTCTGTCGACATCAACAGCCTTCCTCTTTGATCACCAGAAACCTGAGCATTTGCAATTATAGTCGAAAACTCGCAATTTGTTTGGTTATGAAAAAACAGAATCATACCAATCATGGCAAACATACCGTCATTCCATCAACCTTGCCCGACCGCAACAACTCATCTCGTGCAGCTTGACTCACATTGATTGAAGAGATTCTTTTAACTTCATTCTTCAAATTGTTAAGATCAGCCTTGTATTCCCTCAACTTGGCAAGAAGCATGGCCTTTACAGTTGGTTGCAAACTCCGCGCCTCAAGGTCCATTTTGCTAACCTGGAGAGATCAAAGGCATTATTCAAAACCCATCGGCAATACAACTATCAATAGATTGATTACCAAGGTATCAGCATCATCAATCCTCTCTTTAATTTCAGCAAGTTTCTGCTTCTTTTGCTCTGCAAATCAATCGAAAGGAGACCTTTAAAAAAAAAAAAACAAAAGTTCATAGAATTACATAACACTTCACACCTCTGGCAATCAAAATTCAAGAACATAATTTATAAGCTAAAAAGGAGTTCCCAATTCGTTAACCTCCATCGAGGACGCTTGCCGACTTGCATTCCCTCGACAAATTGGCTGAAATCTCGCAATATTGACGCTCGTATCCTTCAAACACCTCACTCATTGTTCTCTATATATCAAAATATAAACGCAAATTATATTCAATTTTTTTGGAAAAATAAAAACGAATCAGACGCATGATATAACCTACATTTTCCTTCAGGTACGTATTGACACACCAACCATTTCCCATAGTTTTGGAACTTATGATCCAAGAGTAACTAAAATTATCATTAGCGGAGTGTTTTCAAACCCGTACCTGAAAGCTGCGGTGACGGTTGAATCTCCGAAGGTTGTCGCCTCGGATAGCGATGGAAGAGGAGAGAATTGGAAATCCCAAGGCTCTGTCGGAAATTTAATTATGTCTTGGTAGCTAGGTCAAATGCTTGCATGAAAATGCTACGAAACTTTCGATTTTCCAAGACTGCCCCTTTTCTGTTATCAGAATACCCATGATTTACGGTTACAACTTTCCCGTGTTTCTCTGCTTCTACAATACATTTATGTACACACATGCGTGTGTATTTTTTGTATCATACAAACGCCATATGTTTGATGAAAGTGCTCAAAAAAACGTGGACTTTTAGCATGTATATAGCGAAGGAAATGAATGTGCTAATAGGTTGGTCTCTTTAGCAGTTTTATTCAACTCAGGCCTGTATATATTTCAGGAGCCTTCGATAGTCGTTACGAAACTCATCTACCGAGATAAACAAGAAACTTTGTATTAAAAAAATTAAAGAACATCCCTTGGCATACTTTATACTCATTTCAGTGCACGTCTCGAAATAAACTACCCGCGAACTTCACAGGATTTGTAGACTTAATCCAAGCTGGAGGGGTGGCTTAGATGTCTGGAGTTGAGTCTCAATCAGTTCAGTTAACTGATTAACTAATTGTTGAATTGTTGGGAAATTAACCATGATTCAATCAGGTATAGCACAAAATAAAATTTTATATTTTTTTTTGACCGAATTTGAATAATTGAAGACCTTAAAAATTTGAATCATGAAAATAATTGAATAGTACATGTTTCGAATTTTTGTTGAAATATTTTTATGAGATGTTAATAACAAGTTGTCTAAGTATTCAGCCTTAACGATATTTATAGAGCACATAAAAAGAACTCAACGTTTAAGAGGAATAACAGGATTGTTCTCCCCTTTATGCTTATTTCATAATTATTAAAAAAACATTGGGTTATTAAAATTACAAATTTTAATTATGATTAAAGCCAAATTTTGGTTATAATTTAATTTAATTTAATAAAATCAAATATCTTATATTTGATCCATGAAGTATTCCAAACTAAACTACATAATTAAATACAATTTAATTTAAACTGATTTTTCTCTTTTTAACTGCTCTTTATGTGTGATTTATTAGGTTTTTAATACGTTGACAATGATTATAAATTTTAATTTTAATTTATTATTAAAATTAGACAAATTAAAACTTTTTTAATTTATCATTAATTTTTAATTAAATAATCTATAATCATATATCAAAATTGACGCATAACAATATGTCATGATTAGACTCGATATGTCCATACATGGTTATGATGTATCATTTAATATTTTCATCCAAAATTTCAATTGGATATAGTGTATGGTATGATATCTACTCTTATAACTTCAATCATGTTCTTTCTTGTTAATTAATAATTAATTTATAATTGATATTTTAAAACACTTTTTCAAATGTCAATTCACTTTGGCTGGAGAATATATCAAATCATTACCAATCAAGAATAATGGAACATTCTGTCTAATTACTTTAGAGTGATGAATCTTTTTTTGATTTCTTTATCTATCTCCATAAGATTCATATTGTATCTAAGTACTACCAATTGAGCTACCTTAAATACAAAATGTTATAACTAGCATCAAAGCATAGTAATTTTGACATGAGATACTTAGGGAATCTCAATTCTAAGGATTAGTAACATAACCATTAGAATAAGAAAATCCACACATACAAAAATAATTCCATTTTGGATCATCACAATTGGGTTAGTTCAATGAACTTATTGTCTAATAAGTACTCATGTGTTTATTTAACTATCTCTATGTTTTAATTTATGAGATCAAATATTTTCTAAGAAAAAAAGCATAATATGTGCTAGTTTTACTGTTTTATCAATATCTCATCTTGATGAAACTATAATTAGGAATAATTTAAGAATAATATATAAATAAAAATTGAATTTCATAATTATGATTTCATCATAATTTTAGTTATACAATAATTATTTCAGGTATTTTACCTTTAGTATTAAAAGATCAAATATAATCAACAAAATACATATAGATAAAGAATGCCTTTATTAATTAAAATAATAATCTCATATATAAAATTGCAGCCAATCGATTGACTACAAAGGTACAAACTAACAATCTTCCACTTATACTAAAGTAAATCACCTATGTATCTAATATTATATCCAGCTATTTGTCAATCGTGTCTCTTTTGAGACAATGGATTTGTGAGAGGATTTGTAAGACTATCTTCAGTTGGAACTCACTATAAAGCTATTTCTCTATAATCAAATGAATCTTTCTAAATAAATGTTTAGACTGTTGATTAGAATTTGGTTCTTTTGCATGAGTAATAGCACAATTGTTGTCAAAGTACAATACTATTGGCTTAAGAATTCTAAGAACTACTCAAAGTTTGGTGATGAATTTCTTAATATAAATACCTTCCTTTGTCACCTTTGACATTAAAATTTACTATGCCTCGATTGTAAAATCTACATTGATTGATTATTTGGAGCTTTTCTAACGTATACACTACCATTCAAAGTGAAAATGAACCTTGAATATGATATGCTATCATCTGGATCAAAGTGAAAACTAGCATCTGAACCTACTTAATTGTCAGCTCGGCTCCTATTTAAGTACTTTAAGATACTTTTCACAATTGTTCAATGATCATCTCTAAAATTGTAGTAAAAACATAACACAAGTATGGGGAATTGATTAAATGTAGCTTCATCTTGTTAATATCTTGTAAGGGTTTTAAATCTTGTTATTTATAAAGGGTATTTAGTATAATGGAGGCCATGAAAGCTAGATAATAGGTACCTAATTCATGGGTATCCCCTTTTGTATATTTGTACTTTTATCCATTCAATATTAATTCATTATTTATAATTAAAAAATACAAACATCTAGTCTAGTATATAGCATTACATATATGATTAATCCAATTACCAAAGTGTATAGAACATAATTCATTTTTCTTTCTCTTCTTGTGTCTTTAAGACATTTGTGAGAGAGAAATCTCATGTGATAAGAGTAAGAATCCCTTTTTGAAATTCTTTATGCTAAACCTTTTTAACAATTTGTATATGTACATAGATTGGGAGAAGTCAAGCAACTTATTTAATCTATCTATATAGATCTTATTCTCATAATATATGTTGCATCTCTTATATCCTTTATGGAGAAATTATTGGATAACCAAATCTTTATAGCTTGAAGCATTGGTATGTCATTTTTCAATCAACAATATGTCATCCACATATAACACTAAAAAGAAGAGTAAACTATCATTAACCTTCTTATAGGCACATAGTTTATCCATATTTTTAGTAAAATCGAACTCTTTGATTGTCTCGTCAAAATGGATGTTCTAACTCCATGACACTTGCTTAAGTCCATAAATAGACTTTTGCAACTTGCAAGCATTAATAGGAAAACTTTTGGATTCAAAGACCTCTAGTTATGTCATATGCATATCCTTAAGAAATTTCTTGTTGAAAAATGATGTTTTGACATCGATTTGCCATATTTCATAATCATTATATGTGACTATAACTAATAAGATCTTTATGGATTTAAGTATAGCTATTAAGGAAGAGGTTTTATCAATATCAACTCTTCTTTTTTGTTTGTAACCTTTAACCACTAGCCTTGCTTTATACTTATACACATTACCATCTATATCAGCTTTTCACTAAAAAACCCACTTGCATCCTATAAGTATAATACCATTAGGAGCATCCACCAAATTTTATACTTGGTTATTATATATGGATTCCATTTTAGATCTTATGGCTTTATGCCATTTTAAAGAACTAATGTCAAGCATTGCACCTTTAGAAGCAATAAGCTCATTATCCATGCATGATACATTGTCTTTCCCCTTTTGAATATGTAGACTTAATATAACAAGGAGACAACATATCCTACTATTACATCACAAACCATGTATCTCTTAAACTCTTAGTTATATATCATATTTATCAACTTGAGCTTCTTGTTCCATCTGGATGTGAATTTGTAGTTCTTAAACTTTTGTAAGTTTTTCCTCACTCTCATTACTTTCCTTAAGAATAAATTCTTTTTCTAGGAATGTAACATATCTTGAGATAAACACCTTTTTCTTAAGAGGATGGTAAAATTAATATTTAACACTCTCTTTCAAATATCCTAAAAATTTGTATTTATCTGACTTAGCATTAAGCTTATCAAACATTCCATGTATCATATAAGTATCACATTCCCAAAATCTTTAGATATGACAAGTTTGACTTACTACCATTTTATATCTCACACGAAGTTTTATTTATGGACTTCAATGGAACTTTATTTAGAAAGTAAGTATCAGTTTCAAGGCATATTCCTAAAAGAATATAAGAAGGACTATATGACTCATCATAGAATGTGCCATATTTTATAGGGTATGATTTCTTTCTTAAACACCCTATTATATTGTGGAGTTCTAGGAGGAGTTCATTGTAAGAAAATACCATTCTCTTTTAAGTAAAAAAGAAACTCTTGATCTAAGTATTGGCCAACTTAGTAAGATCTAAACATCTTAATACTCTTACCAATTTCTTTCTTCACCTCAAATCTAAAATTGTTGAATTTTTAAAATGATTTAGAATTTTGTTTCATTAAGCACATATAATCATATCGATAATGATCATTTGTGCATGTGATGAAATATGAGTATCCACCTCCAACATAAGTAGACATAAGGTCACATACATCTAAATATAAATGATCTAGTAACTCATTGGAATGTTCTCCTTTTCCACTAAGGGGTAGCTTGGTCATCTTTCCCAACAAACAAGATTCACAAGTTTCATATGATTTATAATCAAAAAGACCCAAATATTATATTTTATGTAACTTATATGATTCTAGATTTGTTGATATGACCTAACCTACAATGTCATAAATAAGATAGATTTTGGTCACTTAAACTTGCTATTCATGTTAAGAATTGCCTTTCAAGATCTTATTCATATAAACTATTCGTAAGTAATTTATATCTATGATGAACATCATCTTTATAAAAAAAATTAATCTTAATAATAAAAACAAAGTCATTCAAATCTAGATAAGAAATGGAAATGATGTTTTTAGTAATAAATGAAACATAATGACAATTATTTAGTTCTAGTTCAAAGATAGAAAACAAAGCTAAAATACAAGTTCATACAACTAATGTAGCAACTCTTGCTCTATTGCTAACTTGTAGGTCCATTTCACCTTTCCTCATCGATCTATTCCTTGTTAACATATTCAAGTTATTACAAATATGGTAACTATATCTAGTGTCTAATACCCAAGAATGTAGAACATAAGTAGAAAGATTGATCTCAATCATAAACATACTTAAAGAATCAACTTCCTTAAGCTTCTTATCTCTCAAGGTAGTAAGATAAGTTTTGTGGTTCCTTTTCTAGTGTCTATCAACTCCATAATGAAAGCATATATCCTTATCATTATTTTCTTCTTGGCACCACCTTTTGGCTTTGTCACTTCATCATAAGTCTTTTGTTTCTTATTATTGTACTTCATAGAGTCCTTTTTCATATTCTTGGAAGAATCATAACAAGAATAAAATCAGGTTCCTTATTAAGGCATCCCTAGACAGTTTTGGGCATATTCAACAGTTCAATTAATGTCATATTATTTTATTTCATATGAAAATTCATAACAAAATGTGAAAAACTCAAACTAAGAGACTGTAGCATCATATCTATACGTAACTCATAGTTTATGACAAAACCTAATTGCCTAATTTTTCAATATAGACAATCACCGTCAATACATCTAGTGCTATTGAAGATCCTTTTTACATCTTGTATTGATTTAATGCTTTAGAGAATTCATATCTCTCCATCCTACTTTACGTAAACAAAATAATAGCAGGAGCATCCATGGTCTCATGTTTCATTTAAAGCTATAGAGACATACTAGCCAACATCATATATATAGCTTGTTTAATATCAACAATATAACACTAATATCTCTCCCAAACTTCATCAATTGTATCCAATCTAGGCTCTGGTGGAACAACATGTTAAAAACATACAATTTCTTTTTCTCCCTGGGAATAATTCTTAAGTTATAAAACTAGTCCAAACAATTAGGTCCATCTAGCTTGTAGCATCCATGATGCTCCTTAGTGACAAATTAGTACTCAACTTAAATCTAAAATATGGAGTTTAATAAGCGTTGGATTACTCCCACTATTTCTTAGTGAGATAGGATCTCATTCAGAGTAAGTTGATTTTGAGTCACTTAATAAACCAATTCAGTGTGAATGAGGTAGATAACAACTTTATCAATCACATCTTATATGACTCCTAGATTCATTAAGTGACAATTCTTTTCCAATATATATCTTATATATTATTCCTAACCTTGCCTCTAAATTTATATGATTATGAATCACTTATCCAAAATCACACAAATTTAGTTAAATACAGACATTAATTTAAGATGAAACATATTTATGTTAAAAGGACATTGAGTCACTAAACAAGTCTTACAATAAATAGAACTATGATTTTACTCTTAAATATTGGAAGGAAATTATCACATTATTATCATGTACTTAATATTTAATTGAGGGATTTACAAATTGAAAACTTTAGGTCTTATAAAAAATAAAATCTCATTATATTAATAATTTCTAACACAATCAAATTATGAAAGAAAATCCTTTAAAACATTTGCTTACTTCTAATTATTGATTTGATGACTAATTTAATTTAAAATTTCAACTAAAAAACTAAACTAAATGCCAAAATCTTCCTAATACAATAAACATGTGAAAATAATTTTTAAACAACTAGAAAATACCTTTCAAATTTTATTAGGAATTTATAAAAATTTATTCTCATTTAAATTAACTTAAATAAAATAAGTCTTATAATAAACAAAACTTTGAATTATTCTTAAATAATGGAAGGACAACTATCACATTCTTACCTTGCAAATAATATATAATTGAGTGATTTATAACTTCAAAATTTTAATATAACCTCATATATTAATAATTTCTAACATAATCAAATTATGAAAGAAAGTTATTTAAAACTATGCTTGATTCTGGTTATTGATTTGATAAATAATTTAATTTAACAAATCAACCATTTGAAAACTTTAACTAAATTTCAAAATATTCCTAATAAAATAAAACTTTGAAAATAATTTTCAAACAACTAGAAAACACTTTTTAAAATATATTAATAATTTAAGCTAATTTAATTTTAATTAATCTAAATTAGCTAAAATAAGACTTAAAATTAAATCTAAAAATAGCATGTGCCAATTTCTTTTTGTGAGGCGCATGCATTAATAAAGACATTGATCGACATGTGCACAGTTTGCGCCAGACAGATCTCCACCAAACACCTTATTCCTTTGTGGGGCATGTGTGTCTCATACGTATCCCATCTTCTTCCCAAATTAAGGTTTATATTACCCTCCTTGTCGCTGCCTTTGCTTCTAACGTTTATGGTTCCTCCTCTTTCTTATGAATCTCCATTGCCTCCTAGTGCTTCTCCTCCATCTTCGTGTCATCTCCATTGGGTCTAAAGCCCTTGCCAATGTCTACAGTTGCCATTGGTGATGAGGAAGACTTCATTAGTGGTAACTAGTGTTACTGGAGTTGCCTTAATCCGTAAACGTCAATAATGGCACTAGGGTGAAGGAATTTTACTGCAGTTTGTTTGTTAGAATAATATCCTAGTCTTTAAGGTACCTATTATGTGTATTTGAATTGTTCCAAGTTTTTGTTACCACTTGGTTTTATTTTCGCTAAGTGGGTTACTTTCTCTTTCTGTTACGACCATGTATTGAATGGCTATTTAAGCTAATATTATTATTAATAAAAATAAGTCATTCAGTTTATTGTGTTGTTCTTATTTTCATCTTAAGTTCAAAGTTCCCAACAATTTGGTATCAGAGCCACCATTGGGACTGACTAATCAAAGTAGCAATCTTTGAAGTTCTTACAGCAGCATTGAAAATGACTTCAAAAGGGAGTTTTATCCAACCAACCATTCCTTGGTTTGATGGTCACTATGACTATTGGAGCATGCTAATGGAAAATTTTCTACGATCTAAGGAATTTTGGGAGCTAGTTTTGTCTGGCTATATTAAGCCCTCAAGTACATTGGTATAGATCGAGGCACAGTGAAAGAAAATTGAGGAGATGAAGCTAAAGGATCTAGACATGAAGAACTATCTCTTCCAGGCAATTGACTGAACCGTTCCTGACACTATTCTCAAGAAGGATACTGTTAAAGATAGCTAGGATGCCATAAAGAAGAAATTCGAAGGAAATGCTAAGGTCAAGCGGTCTCATCTTCAAACTCTCCGCAGAGAATTTGAAACTCTTATGATGCGATCCAATGAAGGAGTGATGGAGTACTTCTCTAGGGTCATGACAATGGCCAACAAGATGCGACTTTATGGAGAAGATATATAGGATTTTAAAGTGATGGAGAAAATTCTATGCTCTTTAACTGAGAAGTTCAACTATGTTGTATGTTTTATTGAGGAGTCAAAAGGAATTCATGCTCTAACTGTTGATTAGTTACAAAGCTCATTAATAGTGTATGAACAAAAGTTTCAATGACATAATGGTGAGGAACAGGCTTTGAAAGTGACATCTGATGGAGGAAAAGGTCGCGGTCGTGGTACCTTTAGAGGTAGAGGAAGAGGAAGAGGTCGAGTAGTCTTCAACAAGGCAATTGTGGAGTGTTACCACTGCCATCAACTTAGACATTTTCAATGTGAATGTCCTTCTAAAAACAAAGAGGCAAATTATGCAGAACTTGATGAGGAAGAAGAAATGATTTTGATGTCTTATATGGAATTGTATCAAGCTAATAGAGAAGGTTCATAGTTTCCTAATTTTGGATGTTCTAATCACATGTGTGGCAATCGAAATCTTGACAAAAGCTTTCGACACTTAGTAAAACTAGAGAACAACAATAAGTGGATATGATGGGAAAGGGAACTGTTAAGCTATTGCTGGATGAAGTCAATTATGTAGTTACCGAGGTCTATTATATTCCAAAGTTAAGAAATAATCCCGTGAGCATACGACAATTGCAAGAATGAGGTTTGGCTATTTTGATCAAAGGAGGGAAGTGCAAGATATTTCATCTAGAGAAGGGGTTGATGATTCAAACCAACATGAGTACCAATCGAATGTTTATCTTACTGCCTCACTTTCAAGCTTCCTCTCAAATACAATCTGATCAATGTTTTCACACACAAACTCAAAACTTGTTTAATCTTTGGCATCGGAGGTATAGGCATCTAAGTTACAAGGGTTTGAGAACCTTGTTGTATAAGAACATGGTACGTGGACTTCATAAATTCTCTGACTCAAGTGTAACATGCATAGATTGCATTAATGAGAAGCAACATCGTGACCCTATTCCAATGAAGAGTACTTGGAGAGCCACTCAGAAGTTGGAACTTATTCATGCAGATATTTGTGATTCGGTCACTCCTACATCTAATAGCAATAAAAGGTACATTTTGTTATTCATTGATGATTATAGTAGAAAAGAATGGGTGTACTTCTTGGTAGAGAAGTCAGAGGCTTTAAATTCTTTTAAACATTTTAAGATTGAAGTGAATCACACGTTAATATATTGATAGTAATATGATCAGAGTATACAAGAAGGGGGGGGTTGAATTGTGATATCCTTTTTCGTTAATCCCTTCAAAAAGATAGTTACTTGCACTTAAAGAAGCTTATCGTAAAACAATGAATAACTACGATTTAAGTAACGTAAGAGTTAGAGAGAGAAACACGAAATTTATCCTGGTTCACCCCAAACCGTGGGCTACGTCCAGTCCTCAGATCTCCTTCTGAGATTTCACTATGTCTGAAACAAATACAAGTATTCTTTTGACTGAGCCTCTCCAGGTCTCTTTACAGCAAGTATTCTTTTACTCTTAGCCTCTTCAGGCTATCTGTAACACTTTCTACTTGAAAGAATAACAAAGAGCTTTTTACAATAAGATTGCTCTTCAATTGTTCACTCGCAATATCGTTTTCACTTTTCACACAGATAATCTGAATATAGTAGGTTGAATGCTCAGAGTTTCATTAAATTTTCTTCGTCAATCTCGACTCTTATTTATAGTCGGATCTTCAACTGCTTCTTGACTATCTGCTTCTTGAATCTTTAAAGAAACGGTTATTCAGTTAGCTCCGTAACCGTTTTAAACTAATGTTTCTTTCTTCCGTCTGATTCTTGTATCGGCTGCTTTTCTTCTGTAAAGCTTCCGTCTGCTTTTCCTTCGTAAAGCTTCCGTCTGCTTTTTCTTCGTAAAGCTTCCGTCTGCTTTTTCTTCGTAAAGCTTTCGTCTGCTTTTCCTTCGTAAAGCTTCCGTCTGCTTTTTCTTCGTAAAGCTTCCGTCTGCTTTTTCTTCGTAAAGCTT
>JANPWT010000007.1:24398433-24409145 GCA_024678245.1 Erythroxylum densum
CAAAATGGGTACATGAATATTGCATAAAAGAAGAAAGCTTTTGAAAGTTCAAGATTAAAATTTTTGCCTCTTCAATGATCAGATCCATGGTCAAAATTAGAAATTAAGAGATGATAGAGTTCCAAATTGAGATAGGCAATGGACAAAGCTCCTTTTTTTAGGTTGACAATTGGTCACCATATGGTCTATTCGAGAATGTAGACTTCCTATCCCCCCTAAGAGTTTTATTAAAAAGAATTCAATAGTTACAATAGCTATTTAGCATAAGGAACTGATAACGAATGATATACCATCTTCTAAATTTACCACTTTCTTAAACTTCCCTTTAAATTCATAGAAGAAGATAAGATGGTTTCGAAGAATTCAAGCTTTAGAGAATTCACTAATTCTTCATTTAGACAAGTGTTTAAGGATTATATGATTTATGTTCTTTGTTCTAAAGTAAAATGGTGCAAACTACTTACTCCCTCAAGCATCTATCAACTAATGGCTTACAGTGAAAGGCAAACTCTCCATTATTAATAGACTAAACAAATACATGGAAATTTTGAATTGGTGTTTGGTATGTAAAGATGAATAAGAAACACTAAGTCACTTGTTCTTCTACTGTGAATTTACCAGACATGCATGGTGTATGATTCTTAACAAGTGCAATATAAGTGAACCTCCAACAGACAAGCATGATATAGTTTAGTAGGGTTAAAAAATGAAGCATGCTAATGAACTGAGCATATGGGCTTATTGCCTATCTCTCTCCTATATTGTGACATCAGTATGGGATAAGATGAACATACATATTTTCTCAAACCTTTACTAAAATAAATAATGATTCACTATGAAGCTTGTTGATTAAGACAAATTCAAGATACTTTTTGTGTATAAAGTAGGTGGAATATACATTAATCTTCTTCAAATAGTGCAGTCATACAGTACTTAAGGATTCTCAATAGTAAACAGCATTGGATACATGAGTGATTGGTGAAGCAATTTTAGCTTTGCCTTGCTAGTGTCCAATGTATACCTTTTTTACTTATTAAATTGTCATTTGAGGCTTAATTTAAATTCTGTTTTTTTAAAAACATGATCACTTTTAACTATAATAATATTCAAATACGCACCTTTGGAATATCAAATAAGGTTATGAATCTTTCTAATAACCTTTTAGCTTAGAATGTTAAAGTTTTTTTTTGGTTAAAGGTTTTACCTTACCTTCCAGAGATGTGAACTATGGGATAGCATCAAAAGACTTCAAGCTCCTTCAAATCTTCCTTAGCTTATTATATGAGACTTTAATAGCACACTAGACAATCCCAAAGTTGATGGAAACTCTAGCCTAAGGAACTTCAATACATACCTAAAAATGTATTAAAAAGTCTGAGGTATTTTTCTATACATAAAATAACAAACAATGTGGTGACTAGTTTATCAGAAAGATATTAGACAAAGCACTTATGAATGAAGTTTGACTTCCAATGTTTCTAGAAAGTAAACCAACATTTGCAAATCCATCCTTTTTAGATCATACCCCAATTATGCTGGAGAACATCTTGTTGAATAATATTTTAAAGACCCCAATTCATTTTTTCAACCATCTAATAAAGATGGAAGGGTTTAAGAATGCCCTAACTAAAGGTCTACCAGGTAGTATTCAAGAGAACAAAGTTTTTTTCTGAATGAGAAAGTTGGATAGAAAAAAATAGGAACTGAAAACACTCAATTTTCAAGACAGCAATGACTCACCTGCCTTTCCAAAGTTAGCTACCAGAAAATTAAAATCAATATAGGAAAGGCTCTACCTTAATCCTAGCAATCCCAGCTTAATCAAAGAAGAGAAAAAGGCCTTTTTAGAGTATGAACAAATCCTGGTTATTCATAACTCAATACTAAAACAAAAATCTTGGGCTCTATGGTTAAAGGAAGGAGATGATAATTCCTCCCTTTTTTATGAAGCAATCACAGTTAGGAGGAACTTTAATAGAATTACTAAACTTGCAGAAGAAGATATTAGTATACTGTAATTATATGACAAGTTAATGTAAGAATATTTTGAATACTTTCCAAAACCTTAGGTAATACAATATTTTCAAGTTCTTTTGTTTCTATCTTAAAATCATCTATAACAAATAAGATATCTTAAGAAAAATCATTTCTCACACAACCTTTCACTCCTATTGATGTAGAAAAAGTGTTCTTTGAGCTCAATCCTCATAAGTCCCCTGGCCTTGCTAGAACTAATGGCTTGTTTTTTCAAAAATCTTGTATGCACATCAAAGATTTTATCATAAGTGATGTTTTAGAATTCTTCAAAAAGAGGATAATGCTAAGGGAAACGAACATGAAATACATTTACCTTATCCTTAAGATGGGATAACCAAGCTCCTTAAAAGATTTTAAACCCATCTTTTGTTGTAACGCAATATACAAGATAATGTCAGAGTTTATTGCCATAAGATTGAGGTGTATTGTGAAACCATTAATCAATACATCTCAAGGTGCATTCAAAAGCTCCTTAAAGACTATAGGAGAAAGAATTCCAATAAGGATTATATCATCAAAGTTAATTTCAATAAAGCTTTTGACTTAATCTGTAGAATTTCATAAAACATTGGCTTGAAGCTCTAGGAATTCCTAAGTTATTCATAACATGGATCTTCCTACGTGGTGTTGGTTAATGGAGAACCTACCAATTTGTTTAAATGACGAAAAGGCCTTTGCTAAAGTGATCCATTTTCTCCTTATTTATTTATATTATGTATAAAAGCCTTGTCTAGACTGATAGATCGCATTATAAGACTTGATGGTAGATTTAATTTCCATATAAAATTTAAAGCTAAGGACACGTCAATCTTTCACCTAATGAATGCCTTGAATACTTTCAAGCTCTTGTCAAGCCCTTCCAAAAATCTTGACAAAAATGATAGTGGAAGTTAGACTAAAGTCTATAGCTTTGTGGCTTTAAGGTTTCTTAGGGCTTCATCTTAAAGACCTTCCAATCCCCTACATTTGCCCCAATCTCTACTAAAAAGTTTCAAATATAGGATTATATTTATTGGTGTTAATTTGGAATTCAGACATGCTAGGGAGGAATTCTCTTAGAATTTGTACATCACTTCTTATCGATGATATAGGTAGGCTTTGAAAATTTTAGAAAATGGAATTATAAGATACCAAAATGATAAAATATGTTGGAAAAAGAAATGATTTGATTCAAGAAAAAAGGAAATGCAAGCTATAAAGGGAAACTGAGGTAATAAAGATGAATATACAATGTAAAGAAAGCCAGAAAAATAATAATAAAGTATTTTTGGAGTTGTTTGTTTCTCTTAAGATTATTTTATGTTTGAGTGTGCTGCTGTATTTTATTGTCCAAGTGCTAGTGAATTTATAATCCTCTTATCCTTAAGCATTTTTTGTTATGAATGTCCATTTCCCCATATTCTAGCTAACAACCTACCACTATTTCATTCCACATTCTAAATTTCCACGAATTCAACACATTTATCCTACGTTCCTAGTTTCTAATTACACATGAATTCTCTAGCTAAACATTTACTGGGTTTTATTTCTAGGTTATTTTCATTTGTTGTCTGAATTACTTTTTCGGTTAAATAGGTTTAATTATTTTAGGCTATTAACAATTGCCCCTAATATGTTTGGCAAATATATAGCAAAGAAATTCTACTAGCCTTCAACAAATTAGGTTACGAATTTCAAATATAGCCTAGTGGTTTTATAGATTTCAAGAACCAAATGAAGGAAGGCCTAGTGACATCATCGTGAGAATCATCCCAAATCATAAACAATCTTTTACATATAAGGAAATTCAGGCCCAAAGATCACATCAAGATCTTTCATATTTGAAATCCTTACCTTTTTCCCATTATAAAAGATAGAAAACCTCCTTTGTTTAAATTTCAAACTCTTGTTATTCCCTTAAGTACTGGTCATTTTCATTATAAATTCTTCTTATTGTTATTTTATTTGCCATCTTAAACTTCAAATAGTCACTATCCTCTATTACGACTGCAGTATCTCATGTTTGTGAATTAGCTCATAGTTCTCTATAACTATGGCTTCCACTCGCCATGGATCTTTTTCTTTTTTAACAGACTCTATCAAACTAAATTCCATAGATGCACATTTCCAATTCATTTACAATCTTCCTAATTTCCTTTTATTTATTTAACTTTACTTCTTCACGTAGGTTGTAAAGCTCAAAATGATCTCTATTTCAACTAAACCTCTTCTAACCTTTATAAGAATCAGGCAAAGGAATTCTTAGACTATAAATCTCCTTTCTAATTTTGACCACTAATTCTAGCACCTAAATTCCCTTTTTAACATTTTGGAAGGATTTTCCCATTTCGATCATGAATAAAGTTTGCCTCTCACGATTGGGATTCTTTTACCTTCTGATTCTTCTCACCCATCCATACCTTATTTAGGAAAAGTGAGTAAATCAAACTTCACTATAGAATCTGCTATATTTCAAGCTCCTAAATCCTTAAAATCATGGCCAAAAAAGTAGACCAATGGGATAAATGGGTGGATAAAGTGTGCCCTTTATATCATTCAGCCGATTAGAGACAGGTCCTTCTACAATTAATATCTCTTTCTAGAAATTCCTTAGAATATCAACCCAACCTCGTATCTGCCATTTTGAAATTCCAAGGTCCTTCTTACAGCTCCTTTATTTTTCCTTTTGGACATGCTTTAATCTCATTGAAAGATGCTTTCTTTCTTACTAGACTGCCTTTAATCGGGGGGAAATTTATTGGGGAATAATTTTTTTTCTTAGTTGAGGAAACCCCTTCTTTAGCCCTAGTGCTTTTAAGTATTCCTCTTACTTTGGGTTGATGAATAGTTATGTTTCTTCCAGAAATTCTATTTCTAAAGAAGAATATGTCAAGTTCAATTAGGTCCTGTAAAACTGATTTATTTTTGCCCTATTAATAACAAACCAAGTTTAGAGTTCCTTACTTTTTGTAAAGCCATAGCCCCTAACAAATTCTTCACTCTAGGTTCTATTTTCTTGAGATTCCTTTATTAAAATTTGAAGAGATGTCTTTGTAATCTCCCCTTGTAACGATTTAGCTTATATCTATTGTAGCATTGCACTCTCACAGGACATGTACCCGACATCCTGAGTGATGTTTGAGTACGTACTCCACAAAAGTGGCATGTTAGAAGGTCAAACAATCGAAACTCATTACAAATTTTTTTTAAACATCACACACATATGCAAAAATTCAATAAACAAATCGGGCCCAATTTATTCATAAACATTTTCAATCATAAGAGTTACGATAATTATACACTAATCAGAATTTCACTAGTCACTTGGGCCCATTTTAGATATAAAACATTTTAGTCATAATGTCTTTACATTACAAAATCATTCATATACACATTGCATAGTATTTTTGAATACATAATTTAATACAAAAAATAAGAAAATACATATGCAGACGTAAACTGATCCCAACCTCTATCTCTTACTCAAATGTAGTGGCTAGAATCTCATTTGTCTAACGGGGTCTCTGAGCCTGAAAAATAATGTTGTAATTTTTAGGTTGAGTTTTGCAAACTCAATGAGTTAACCATCCTCGATGGCTTACTCAATCACATAACACATCAATTCATATAATCACATAATTCACATCATTTTATTTAATCAAGAAGTAGCATCAGAAAACTATTTTGTTTACAATTTTCACATTTCTCATTCAACACAATTCAAGAATACATTTCAATCGCTCAAACATACATATTAAATGTATATGCAATGCTTATGAGACTCACTTTCTTTTATTATTGTTGTGACCGAGTGCCTGTAACTGTCCCGTATTCATTGTGGATATCGGTTCATTAATAACTGTCCCATATCTGTTGGATATACAGGGCTCATTATACATAGTGAGCCTTAGGCTCTTAATCACTTTCTGAGCTTTAAGCTCTTTCTCAATGGCCACTCTGGTCACAACAGCCTTTATCTTGTCATGCATTCATGTAATAAAATACATCAATCATATAAGATCAATCAATCGTTTCATTTCACTTTTCACATTCACTTTCACATGTCATTGGACCTTAGTCTGGCATTCAACATTTAAGTTGAGAAAACACATAGTTAGTCCAATTCACGTTCAATGAGCACTTCCAATATTATTCATTCATGAAACGCTTCAGACATTCAATGTTTGGAGCCAGTACAATCACATTCACATAATCATCCAATATAGAATTTAAACAGAACAATCATTTAAAGTAAGACCATCTAGGTGGACTCACAGTACACTCTAGATTAGCTTTAGCTTTCATAATCCGGAAATGTCTAGATGTGGATATTTTATCCTACATATTAGCATTCTGCAATATGCATACTGCACACACATTATTAATTGCACAATTTCATAAACATTCAATTGTATACATATATATATGTGTCATGTATAATGTGTGCTCGATTTGACTATTTTGGGTATGTTTCCTTAATCACTTCTTTTGCTCAATCAAACCTTTTCATTCGTATGTGTCTAACTTATTTTTTGGTTTACACCTCAAGAACACTTGATTATTCTAATATCATAATTCAATTACTCGTCATTTCTTTTCTAGTAATATATGCTCTCATGATATCAAAATCTCATTCACCTTTACGTAACACATATAGTTCTTCTCTTTTAAGTCACAACTACTATCATATGAACAACTTCATTCCCATTATACTCATGCCTTTGGTACTTTGATATCAACAATTCATTCACTAAGTTATAACATCATTAATCAATCATTCCAGTTTTTCTCAAAAAAATATTTTCTAGTCGATTCTCCATGATCATTAAGACAAAAAAAATGGAGTATTTAGGAAATATTTACTTTTATAAAATAGTTCCTCTATGTCTTAAGTTTCTAATGACACCAATATCATACAATTTGATTCAGTATTCTGAAAGTTATACTCAAAACACTTTGGATTATTCTTAAACTATTACAACACTCTGTACTCAACTTCAAGATAGATTTTGTAACTCTTAGAGACAGAACTAAAATTATATTTCTTTAGAAAATTTGTATCCATATGTCTCTAATTTAACATAAATCAAAAATAATCTCATTTGGATAACTACAGATCAAAATATGTCCATAATATTGAAGCACGTTCAATGAAAACACTCCATTTATCATATTCCAGTACACTTCATCATTTTCATTCTAAATTCATCAATCAATATTTTCTGAATGAATTCAGATGGACATAAAAAAACGTTTAGAGAAAGAACAATGTGTTAGGAGTTTGTTAGTTCAAATTTCAAGTCATTTGGAGGTTGGAAGAAGAAGTTATGATCAAAAAAATGAAAGATGTTTGCAACTGTCACTCATGGTCATAATCGTGCTTGTGAACAATCGTGCACTGCGAGGCATTTTCTCATTGTCACAATCATGCTCGTGCACGATTGTGCTTTTCCAGTTGATAGCGCAATGTCAAGCATGATCGTGCACTGCGAGATGCATCAACAATGTCACGATCGTGCTTGTGTATGATCGTGCATTGCCTTTTTTCTTTTCAAGATTCACAAATTGTAGAATTTTCTTCTCTTCTTCCTCTCTGTTGCTTAATTTACCATCTCTAACTTATATTCTCACTATTCCCTCTTCATTCCCACTTACATTTCAGCTCAACTTGATCAAAAACAAATCAAAATCCATGAATAAACACAGACATCAAAAACAAAACATCATTCATGCATGTTCATCATTTTCTGCACTTCTTTACTTTTTTGCACTCTTTTTATTCATATTTTCGTTAATCTTTCAAACTCAAAAATCATTTCAACACTATCTTATGACATATCAATCATCAAAACCCACAACAAGACATTAATATTCATATACTATATCCACAGTGTACATGAAAATTGACTATTTTTCTCATGATCATGTAATGTCAATTAATCACCATATTTATCTCATATACCAACAACTCATAAGGATTAACATGATACTTACTTGCTAAAACTCCAAATTCTTCAAAATATCAAGAAGCCCTAACATCTCATACAACCATGTATATCATCATGGAGGTTGAGGGGTTAGGTCTTTTAGTAACAAGATGGAGAAGACAACAAATCCTGAAAAAACAAAGTGAAAGAGTTAGAGTTAGACAAAATCAACATGATGAGGGTGGTAAGAGTTTCGTAGATGGAAAGAAGAATGATAAGATGAGAGCAAATGAATAAAATGAAGAAAAGAAGCAAGTGTAGTAAATGACAAGTGAAAGACCACAATATGGTATTTAATTTAGGTAAAAGAATAGTAATTGGCTCCTTAACATTTATTCAAAACTCCTATCATTATATATTTTAGAATCTTCGATGCTAAGGGTAGAGATAAACTTCCACTTTCTGGACTTCCACGAATTCAACACATTTCTCCTATATTCTTGGGTTTTTGTTATCCATAAATTCTCTAGCTAAACATTTATTAGGCTATTTTTAATTGTTGGCTGAATTACTTTTTGGGCCAAATGTGCTTAATTATTTTAGGGTATCAACAATATCCTATTATTAGAGAAGATCCAAAAGAAAGTTAACTGGTGGAGCAAGAGAACCTTAAACTCTGGGTTATAATGTGATTGATCGGTTTCATTCTTAACTCCCTACAAATATTTTAGTCATCATATATCTTCTTTTCCAAATGGTTCACCAAGGCCATTGATAGAATGCTAAGATGTTCTCTACAGTTTGGCTCGATGGTTGAGAGCGGGGCTTGACTTTGGTTAGGTCCCAGGTTCGATTCCATGTTAACCCCTCTTGTAAGAGCCTGGGGCAGCCGGGGTTTTACCTGTAGATGGAGAACTAGTTGAGCCCTCAATGATGAGATGCGCCCGCTTGGCCCCCCTGTGAGGTGGTGCGCCAATTAAGCCCTCAGAGAGGTGTGCCCGCTTGGCCCACCTACAGGGTTTCCTCGAATCCAAAAAAAAAGCTAATAAGAAAAATCATGCTAAGGTTAATCACGGTAGGCATAACTTGGCAAATACTCACTAATAAGGAGGCTCTATTCGTTCAATAGATCCATCACTTCTTCCATAGAGGCAAGAGCTATTAGGAAATCAATATCAACACAAAGAACATATGGTTTGTGAACTAGATTTCGAAGATGAGGGAATCGATAATAAACTGCTTTATATGCAAAATTGGGAATAGGTAATCAACCTCCTTGTAGTATGAGGAATAGATCGAATAAGAGCCCTGTGTAAGACAAATTTATTCTCTACTCATGCTCACCTGTTACCTGCAACTTAAAAAGTTAAATCTTAATAAATGGCAGTGAGTGAGAAACTAATCTCCTAGAGTTTAATGAAATCATCCTTAACGGTAGACCAAGTCAAGATGGAGAGGATCATTATCTATGGCTCATGAATGGGAGTGAAAAATTCTCAAATGCCTTATTGAGAAGGTTCTTGGGCCCCATTGAGCTCACTTTGCCTTAAGACATAATAGCAAGGTTATTAAAACCGGACCGGACCGGCCGGTCCGACCGGAATTTGTCTGAATCGGCCAGCTGTCCGGTTCGGTTTTAATGAAAAACCCTTGCAAATCAAAACCGGCCGGTTTATCAGAGAACCGGCCGGTTTTCTTAGGAACCGGTTATTTGATAACCGGGACCCTTTTCGTTCTTCTTCGTACAGGAAGATGAGAAGGACGATGAACCGGAAGCATACTGAACGGAAGAGAAGAGAAGTGACGATCGGCGTTCTGAAGCCTCGCCGAGTTTCGCCGGAAATGGCTGAGCTTGTAGGAACCAACGAGATTTCTCGAACCCAAGCTTTGAAGCTCATTTGGGCGCACATCAAGGGCAACAATCTTCAGGACCCTAATAACAAAAAGAGTCGAGATTGAAGGAGGGCACCGTAACCCTAAAGATGAAAGGAGTATGAGGTTTAGGACCACAACGTTTATAAAGAAACCAGGACTACAGCAAGTATACTCCACCGCCATTAAATCACCCCTATTCTTCTTCTTCAATACACTCAAAGATAACAGATGCTCCCAACAAAAAGAAAGAAAAATCGCTTTTTTCCTTCTGGGTATTCCTCAAAATTCAGAAAGAAAAGGCCCAGCTAACAGTTATCACCGAACAGAGAAACCAGAGCTCATTAGCCTCCATTTCTCGAGATCTTTAACCAAAAAGCTCAATAATTTAGCCACCAAAGAGGCAATAAAATGAGAAACTTGGGCGTAATAATACTAACTAAAAAATTCAAGTGGGTCTAAAAAGATTTCACAAATTAAGCAGAAGGGTATTCTCTAATTACACTCTGTATGTATATCCCTAAAGCGAGAGAAAAGTGAGGAACGTAAGGAAAGTAGAACTGGGTAAGGTCGAAAGAGACATAGACAGATGGCACTACCTATATTTATAGATATATAAAGTTTAGCTTTTTTAGATTGAAGGAGGGCACCGTAATCTTCAACATGAAAGGAGGGCACCGTAATCCTAATAACAAAAAGAGTCTTCTAGATTGAATGGACTGTTAAGTGTTAACTAAAAAAAGGTTCTTTAGTTAAGAATGGATTATTAGAGTTACATTAGGATGGAATTTGGTTATACACTTAGAGTTACATTAGGATGGAATTTGGTTATACATTAGGATGGAATTTAGTTAGAATGGACTATTAGAGTTACTTCTCTATGGTATTGTGGAGGTT
>JANPWT010000007.1:24409245-24421260 GCA_024678245.1 Erythroxylum densum
ATGCTATAAAATGTTGAATTTAACACTTATATATTGGCATAAGTAAACATTCACAATTATAATAATATTTTTAAAAGCATGGTTCAAATTATGAATGTAAGTCACTAATAAAAACTCAATCCATTAAGAAACACAATTTAATATCATCGCCTGATAAATAAACAAAACTTAATTTTCACTAGTACAAGCTCCCAAAGCCTTGATCTCAAAAGTTACAAATATCACTAAAAGAGTAAAATCATAATTGAAAGTTCTAACCTCTAGACCAATGCATAACTTTTTAAATAACATTAAGCTGATGAGATGACTCGATAGGACCTAGTGACTCGTCCTCAACAGGACCACAGACATCTAAATATACCAACTCCAATAACTCTAACTTCCTTGTAGATCTTCTCTTGAAAGAGATTTTATGCTGTTTTCTAGCTAAACAATGATCACTAGGATTAAGCGATTGTGAGTTCTTAACTGGGATAAGGGATTTTCCAACTAGCAACATTAATCCCTTCTCACTCATGTGCCCCAATTGTCAATGCCACATATTTGGTGAAGTTTCCTCTTCTGATGTGTATAATTCACTACCACATACCTTTAAGTGTGTCTTATACAGCGAGCAACATAACTCTTCTCGTTAGGCCCCGAATTTTTTTTATGATGTCATTAAGCATGAATTGTGATACTTGCGTGATTATGCCTTAGTTTGATTAAATTGGGTCTATTAGTGGATAACTTCGGTTTAGTTGAGATTAATTAGTTTAAATTGTTATTTTAAGTTTTATATTGGACTTATATTTATTTATTTTTAGTTCATTATATAATAATAAACATTGGTGTATTTTTTCATTTCAATAAAATATTTTATTTTTATTTATTCTTATAAAATTTTCATCTTATTTATTATATTCCGATTTGATAGCGGTTCACTACCGGTTGAACCTCTAAACCTTAAACCTTTCTTTTGACCGGTTCGATGTCCGGTCCGGTTTTTAAAACATTGCATAATAGTTTGGTATAGAAAACAATTAATTAAGGTGTCATTCATTATGTGATTGGTGTGTAATGGGAAATTGGGTACATTGGACAAACTGAAGTTTATGGATATAGGAATCAAGCATACTACGTTCGCAAAAATGGCTAGAATCTGTTCAACACCGCTTCTTTAGGTGTGATTATTCGGCATTCATCTAGTATACCAATCATCTGATTTGTTGTCAGTGTTACCAAAATCTCTTCTGATCATCTACCAAAAGAAAATCTTGTTTTTTCTCAAAAAAAAAATGATAATCTTGTCTTTTAAGTAAATACATAATAAAAAATTAAAAACTTCGAGGCAGTTCATCATCTTTATTACCATGTCCTCTTCACCACCGGTATTTTAGTCCCTTAATCAAGATTATGACTATCTTTTCTCAATTAAATTCGGTTAATTGGTTCGTCGGTGCAAGACTCATTTTGCCGATTTTCAGTTAGGAAGTCACCAACCGAGTTGACCGCCCATAATAATAATTAAACTTTGAATAATAGGCCAATTATAGCTACGCATTTATGTGATTATATTTCAATACCAATGGAACAGAAATTAAATTAAAGAAAAGTCATTGCCCTCTTTTCCCCAACCTGGAGATATTAATTAAAACATGGATTTTTTTTCCTTTAATACATCAGAATTTATTATTTTTAGGATTGATTATTATAAAATCTCCAAAAATATATACACACAAGAGAAATTCCCACAATATATATATATATATATACAACACTAAGGAGAGTTCAATTTAATAGAAAACAATTGGTTCAACAACCATAACCAACAAAAGAGAAAATCTCGTTCATGTTAACAGCTACCCTCCTCATCGGGTGGAGAAAATATCTGAGTTCCCAGTCCCCTATTCCAGGAGAGTTTGTCAAAGGTGGTAGAGCTTTGATAAATACCAGTACCCTATTTCATATTCCCCCGTACTACATTAGGAATCTTGAGATCAAGTTTATAAAGAAGTCTAGAATTAATGAAGTTCTTAGTGCGATTACATGTTCTTTTGGGAAAAAAAATATCATTAAAATGAGACAAAATTAAAAATAAGCCCTAAATAGGTGTTATTTCTGCCCTTGCCAAACCGGGGCTTTGTTTGATCTTTTCAGGCAGGCATAAGCAGAAGGAAAACATTAGGAGGAAGAGTCAAGTTGATAAGGACTTTAGAAGAGCCACACCCTAAAAGCTATCTTATGAAGGTAGAGAGTCTAAAGTCCTTATAAATCTCATATCAAGTTTGTATTTAATCAATATGGGATTCAAGTCTCATACCTTGCAATTAGATCAAACCTTAACACAAGTGTGGCAGGGGCATACTTGTGATCAGTTTCATATCCGCTAATGGTTAGTGAAGAATAAGAACTGCTCATGTATCTATAAGATATAAATAACTGATTTCCATGTGGTGTATAATGAATACTACTAAGGAAGGTCATAATCAATGGACACTGAAATCTGGATGAAACAAGTGGTCCTTTCCCTTATTTTTAAAATTGGTTTCTCTAATCACGATTTATTTGTTTATTTAAAGCATCCCACTTCATGCATTTTGTTTTCTCGAGTAGTAATTATTATAAATTCACTTGAAAGCTAAGGATTAAGTCACTTAGCATGTGACACATTACCAGAAAGTGAAGAGAAGAGAAGAGACGACTGGGACTGACCCTTCCCTACAACCGCTTACTTGCCCCTTCACACTTTGTATTTTATATTAACACAATCCAGATTGCGCAACGTGATTTTATTTTCTTTTCCTAAATTAAGATACACCAACTCAGATTTGAGATATTTCCAACAAAAACGGAAACTGTCAACCGAATATGTAGCGATTAAGACTATATTCTTTTTACTTAAAGGAGCAAGTTGAGTAGTGTAATATAGTGACACAAAGCATACCACGCCATATCTGTTGTTTATTGATAAAATGACTCAGTGGTTGCCCGTCCAACTAATGAGAAGCCAACCTATTATGTAATACCTAATCAATTAAGGGAGTCTAAGTCAGGAGTCAACTTAATCTATTCTTATTTTGCAAGGGTTCAGCAATATATGTCATTTTTATAAAGAAATTAAAGTTTTTGTTTTTTAAAACTAACTTGTCCTTTGGAAATAAAAATCATCAAGTACACCACTTGTCACATACATATTGGACACAATCAAGCAATTCAAAAGAAAGACACAGTTAATCTACTGTAGTAAACTGGTGGACGATTAAAACTAAAACCTTGGCTTGGGCAAAAAGACATAATCCAACTAGCAAGATATTGCAATTATAAGGTTGCATCATTACAACTTATTTAACTGTACATCATAATTTGAAAATTGCTACTTATTTTCTATATATTATTTAGTTAGTGTACATTTGTTTTATTATTCAGAAAATAAATGATATTTTTAAAATATAAAATAAAAAGTCAAATAATATAATATCTAATTTACAGAGTATCTTTAATAAATCGACAGTCCTTAATATATTATTTTATGACTACTTGAACCTTATATTTTATTCTTCCAACATATCAAATATACATGAGAAGAAAGGTATTGTGATCATCTCATCTCAATGACTCCAAATGATTTCAAGCCATCCCAAACAACTCCATCACTCACATATTATCTTTTTTCAGTTAGCCTACCTGTTCATCCAAAATAAACAACCCCATGAACTCCTCTAACCTACCTTGAAACCTGGAGAGATAGAAAAAGGTGAGTCATCAGGATAAAGAGGGAGGAACATAAGTTCTCTACACACTACCCTCACATACACAAAACTCTTCTTATTGTTGAAATTCTACTTTCATGCCTATCTCTCTTTCTTCAATGGAAGATAACAATACAAGAATTCCACCATGCAAGATCATCAGAAGATCAATCTACACTTTGCTTCAGAATTATCACTACTTCACCACCACCACTGCTCTTCTTGCCTTCCCTTTCTCCGCCACAATTCTACTCTCTCATACCTTTATTCCCTCCTCATCTTCTTCTCTCCTACAATTAATTTACAGTCGCTTGGAGGCTTTCTTTGAAGCTGCAGGGTTTCCGCGTTCCTCGGGATTCTTCACCCTTATCAATCTCAAGCTTTCTCAAACAATCTCTGCCAATATTTTCACTCTACCCTTTACCTTAACTTTCTTGTTGGTCGCAAAAGCATCCGTAATTCAAGCTCTCAATCACCACAAACCATGTTTGCAACCTTCCTTCTCTTCAGTCATATCAATCTTTAGCCATCTATTTGTCACCTACGTATGGAACTCTTTCTTGATTATCTCTGCAAATGCAACAGCTTTCTGTCTCTTGTTCTTTATTTTCAGCTTTCTCGAAGGGCTTGGTTACTATACACCTACTTGCCTCCTCTTCCTGTCAGCTTCTGGAGCCGTTCTATACTCGATCATTCTTGCCAATACACTAATCATATGCAACCTGTCTTTGGTCTTGTCAGGTTTTGAGAAAAGTGGTGGCCACATGGCAATCTTAAAAGCGTGCATCATGATCCGAGACAGAGCTTCGACGGCTTTAACAATCACACTCCCTGTGAACATGGGCATGGCAGGAATTGAAGCTCTGTTTCAATACAGGATCGCAAGGAGTTATTACCATGTCAGCGAGAAGTCTGGTATTTTGATGGGTCTAGAGGCTATGTTAATAGCATATATGTACTCAATTCTTATCGTTCTTGACACAATCATGAATTGTCAGTTCTACAGAAGTTGCAAGGCAAGTTCTTGCGTTGACCAAGAATGGAAATATGCTTACAGGATTGAAATTTCAGAGGAAGATAATAGAGGGTATTTGAGTTTAAAGGTCTCTGAAGAATTTCCATGAAGTGTCAAATTAACATTGTAATCAAAGTCAGTACATATACAGATGGCGAGGGAAACAATGAAGATTTTCCGGGTGCGATTGAAATGAAGCAGGAGATTTTGTAGAATTCATCTTGTTTCCCACTGTTAGTGTTACACCATTGGATATTGAAAGTTGTCTTCCGTTTATGTTTCTCAACAGAAGTATTTTCATTTGTAATTGGTAAGAACAAGGCGATCTTTTTTTTTGTTAATAACGGGATACAATTAATGGCTTGCAAGACAAGTCCTAAATAAAGTGTTTAGGAGAGTTTGGTTTCACCTTCGTTTTCCTCTTTTAGTTTTCTTTCTTAAAAAAATAAAAATTTATTTAATTGAGATTTTTTTAAAAAACAAATTTTTATTTCATAGGCTTATCATAAAAATTAAAATGATTATACTTTTAGATATTTAAATTTAACTATGTTAATATATTGCTATTCAAAATAAAAAATTATTAATAATTAAATACATTTATACATCAACTCTATATAATAATAGTCTAAATAAAAACAAAAACATGTGAATTTATTTTGATTAAATAATAAAAAGATGTTGTTTTAAAGGTATAATGGTGAGATTATTTACAACAGCAAAATATAAATTAACGACAACTTTTTGAAAGTATAAACATTCCATATTTATTTAACAACTTAATCTCGTTTTTAAAACAGACATTAAATTAGAATTATATTATATTCTAGTATACTTGAAATTTTAATTTATTATTATAGCTTGATAAAATTACGTATATCACGTTAATATATTTTTACTTCTTCATATTATAATTGAAGTACAGAAAAATCTTTCTTTTAAAACATTGGAAAAGCAGCACTTGAGAATGATCTTAACATAAGTTAATGATTGAAAATCAAATGACAAGTTGCTAAAATCAAACTGTTTGTCTGAAGAGATTAAGGAATTGAATCATTGGTGTATTCCCAAATTAAAGAAGGAAGAAATATTTTCAAGTTGAAATTCAGAATCAAAGTTGACTTTGGAGCCATAAATGTGACACCGAATTCTATATCGCAGCAACCTAAAATAATCTCCAGTTTAGTCTTGGCTGAGGACAACATGGCACGAGCAGCAATGTAGTTTATAAGCAACTTGACTACTTGAGAGGGTAGACAAGAGAAGGACTTGTTGATGATGACATTGCCACTCTGTGAGAAATGAGGCAACAGCATCATCGTAAAGCTACAGCAAACTACGTTCACGTCATCATTTCTTGCCTTTCTCGTAAAATAAGATAAGCATAGAGTAACAGTGATCTGAAATTCTTATTTCAATTTTTAAATTACCTTTTCTTTTCAACTTTTAGGCACAGCAGATGGTGATGTAATTCTAAACCTCAAGCTTTACATGGCAATAACTTTATACAACAATGTAAAGAGTGTTTCCTTGTAAATAACAAAAACAACACTCTCTTATTCCAAGATATCCAATGTGCAGTGCAGAGTGCAGACTGAAGCAAAACAAAAACCACAAAGAACAGGTGCTGTAAGGCCAGAACATTGCATTATAAATGATGGTCTCAGAATGTCAAATCTGTCTTCCTATCCTTCCCAGAAGAATGTAAATTAACAGGGCAGTTGCATTAATGTAATCTCAGTAAGAACAATGGTAGAAATTGGAAGTAAGAAATTTTAATCTGCATCTTATATTTTTCTATGCTATCTTACAATTACAGAGAAAGTAACCCGTCTTCTTCTACTCACTCTATCTGAAGCTGAACAACAACTATACAACAAACTTTTAGACGGGGATAAATCAAAATCTCAAGTAGAAAAACCAAATAGCCATGGAAGGGGATTGGGTCTTATGTTACAATAAAAAAGAATTGAACTCTACCGTTAGGACATGGGGTTAGTGCTTTGTACAGTGTTTCAATGCTATCAGTGGGACTTGTGTGCTTTACAGAACCGAAGACGCATCCGCTCTGGTGCTGAAAAAATTGTGCCCAAAGAACGGCTAAAGTCAGAATGCAGACCAACTACTTCCATGAATAACTCAATCTTCTCTTCAGGTATTGTATTGATACCATAAGGGTCACACTCGTTACTTCATAGAACATGTGATAAACCAGCGCTGCTCACTCAGCATTTCTAACTCCCAGACATTTTCGCATCAAATCAAGCACTACGGCTTAAATTAATTGAGCAACGTCATCTGATATAGTGTGTGTACCGCATGCCTTAAGCTTTGCCAGCCTTGAGGAACAGCTTTTCTGCTACATCTGCTCAGTTTCTTAGGGAAGTCCTTTTACTGCAAGCAGAAGCGATGAAGTGCAGCATCGAGCACTTTTGACTAGTTGTCAGCAGCAATTTCACTGTCATTCACTATAAAGTATCACAGCCGAAGTGTGCTGCATATGGAAGCTCAAGTGTCTATACCGGAGAAGAAATGCATTCACGTCTCTTTTGCAACCTTGGAGAGATTTATTCCCTTTGCCTTCTCCATTTCAGCCTCCTTTTCAGCTTTTTTCCTCTCCAATTCAGCCTGTTTCAAATTTTCCTCATGGGCTTTCCGAAACAGTCTCACAAAATTTAGAAGAGTCGATGTAACTGCATTCACGATTACAAAGACCATGCTAAGTAAGCTCTATACCTCCAAAATTATGAACAGAATAGAACAGAACCATTCGAGTACAAGCAATAGTACCACCTCTTGCCCTCTCTCTCTCTCTCTCCACGTCCTTGTCAACTCTCAATACTCTTACCTCATGGCAATTCAAAATCCACCCAAATTAAATCCTACTTACAATCACTGAGAATCTTCCAAAGCCTATATTCTGTTACAAACACCTAAACTACCTTTCCCTACAGTGCTCAAGTCAAAATACACAATCTACGGAACTAGTTTTAATTTCATGAACAATGCAATTAACTCAATTTTTCGGAGATAAACCTATGTAGGAAAGATGATCAAGAAAAGGAAAACAAAGAAAACATCTAATGCAGCATATATTAATAGTATCGCAACTGGAAATAATACTTCTAAATCCATCAAAATAAATGAGTACCTTGCTCAAAAGGGCAGCGAGCAGGATCCTCACCAAAGTATAGTGCTAGGGCATCTGCATTTCTACCCTGTCAGCATAGAAAAACGAATTAGTGACACCATGAAAATCAGATATAGAAGTTATTATGCCTAGGATGGTTGGAAAATTACCACCACAGAATACAGATTTGTCACAGATGCCACCTCTGTCTCAGCAACAGAAATGAATTCCTGCAATGTCTAATAACAACAAGAACCACATTAGTCGCAGAATAAAATGCAAATGACAGGTAAATAAAGAGATAAATGAAACAGGAAAGAAGTGGATGGTGTAATGGAAGTAGAGGTTACTCAAGCAAAAGAAAAATACAAATTCAGAATCTTATCTTTGAAAGGATAAAATTTGAGAAAAGGTTTTCACAAAAGAAAATCAAAATTAGCTCTAAATGCTCATACAAAGAGAGATGAAAAATAGAAACAGAAGGCAAAAACGAAGATAAATACTTGAGCTGTTTAACTAAGCAAAAAATAATAATATCAAAATTTAAAAAAATGTCAGAACATAAACTAGCTAAAAATTAATATGTACCTTACGAAAAACTTCAGATACAGGACCATCATTTTCTGATGCTGCCAGTTCTTGCTTTATCTTCTCTAAGCCCTTGATTATTGCTTGCATTTCCTCTGCCAAAGACTTCAATTGTATCTGCAAGGATTCAACACCATAGCCTTAATATAATGCTATCGCAGCCTCTTATTGTTACAAATTTAAGACAGGTCTAAACCTTAGATGCAACTTCAAGGCTTCCAAGGTCAAGGTGAAAATCTAGCAATGCTGGTGATTTAGCAGCAAGCACCTGAAAGGATGAAAGAACCAAACTTTTAAGATGAAGATAAATTGAAAACGAATATTCAACTTCCAAATAGAAAAATGCATCAGGATTAAGTGTGCTGAGAGAAGCAAACAAAAATATCTTTGAAAAATGGGCTTGTGACTTTTTGCTTCCTTCTGTAGGACAATGAACAACATTTATATTACCTAACCTTTCTGGAGAATTCATTTACTTGCAACAGAGATGAATACAGAATGCTGCCCAGTGTAGAAATTTGGGCAAACATTGGCATCTATTAGCTCTTTTCTATAGTTTGTGACGTAAAGAGATGGCATTGTTATCTGTGATTCTAATAGCAAAATCCAAGTTTGACAAAATCCAAGTTTGATCAAAATTCTAGGCTAATACAATTGCCGGTTTAATGATACAAAACATTCCGTTGATGTTTGAGTTGAGAAGCAGGAGAAACTTATGATCCTTTTATGGAATCACTCAGAAATCACATCAAGAGTAAAACTTACATCCTCTATTTCTAACTCCATAGAAATGACTATTAACAGTAGGAGATCTCCATAATTAGCACTTAGCAAATAATATCTGAACAGTGAAGCTACAATTCTGTCAACTGAATTTGCTGAGTTATATTGATTGACCTGAAAAGTGCTAATATAGATTGACCTAAGAGGTGACCAGCCTTGAACAAGAAATTTTATGCTAAATTGTCTTTGTATCTTTCCAAATTTCAAGGTCAGAATCATGATGATCTCATTTCATAAATTTTATCTCTAAAACAGTTATTATGCCATATAGTTTTCCTTTCTGAGAGTCCACCATAGCAAGTAAACTTACAAGAAGTAGTCAATGAGTTATAGATTGCTTTGGCTGCATATAGAAATAATATAAATTAAAACCATAGAATTGTAGTACCTTGCAAAGATAATGCATGAGCGTCATCTTGCTGTTAGAAGCACGAGTGTCAGTGAGTTTTAAAAGACTATCCAACTTGAATCCAACAGCAGAACCTTCACAATTTGGATACGTATCACAATGGTACCAAAGAATTATGATTTTCAATGAAAAGAAGACAAAATATTTGAGCATTAGTGAGTAAAGAGGACAGTGTTTGATATACAATTCTATCAGAACTTCAGACTTAAATTTTTTTTTGGTTAGTAAATATTGAAATCAGCAGGCCTGCATATATAGAAAATAACATAATATTCACACAATTCATTATTTTACTTCATCAGAGTCTAGAACTGGAACTTCACAGTTTGTTGAGTGATATGGTTTTACTTTCTAGCCGTAGGAAAATCTTCACATATTCCTAGCTAGAATAAACACAACTCTTAGCAACTCTTGAAGCAATAATTACGCCACTGTGTGCAAGGGCGAACCTAGAAATTTAACTCAGTGGGGAAATTTTTTTAAAACATAAAAGTTATAATAACAAAATAAATATTAATTCTCAAAATAGATTAAACATATGTTATAACTGATCCTAATGAGTTCCCATATTTTGTAACAGATGTATTTTTTTTTATTGTGAACACCATGGAACCCTATCATTTTCAATGCAAGTAATTAAACCAAAATTATGATAAAATTCTTCCTTTAACAAAAAATTATTTATACTTAATAAATAGTATTATTATATAAAACACTAAAATATTTTTATTGAAAGAATAAAGTTATTCGAAGATTATAACTCTTCTAATTTTCTGCTAATTAAGAATGTGTGATGTTATAGCCATGTTTATTTGAATAAGAAAACCCACTACACATAAATATGAATAAGAACTACAATTAATAAAAAAACTTGTAAATAAATTCAGAGGAACAGTAAAAATAGTTCAAAAGTAAAGAACTCAACAAGGTAGAAAAGAATTTGAATGTGTGACCAAGAGATAACACATTGGGAAACATCATTGAGAGCGAGGGAGCATTCGGAGAGAGAAAGAGACAAAGGCGTGAAATATTATGTTTTTGTTATTTCATTAAAAGTCTTAAGAAGTCAGAATTTTTTTAAATCTTATTATCTTATTAACATATTCTTATTTTTATAAAAATATGAATGGTGGGGGTGTTAGTGGAGGCCTTCACCAAGAGATCTGGAACATAAATATATTCAGTTATTAGTCCCACCATAACAATGCTTCTGAAGCAAGGGCGGAGGTGGAACCAGGGGATATGTTCCCACTCACCCACCTTGGCTCCGCCCTTGACTGCATATGAGCCAACTAGGAACTTCAATAAGTTCCATGAAAGAGATGATGCACGCTGAAATTTTACCTAATAGTTTATCTTGAACTCAGTAGCATCCTAAGACAATACTGAAGACCACAAGAACACGATCCCATAATTTGTTAAAAGTACAGTTCTGTACAGATCAGCATGGAGAAAATCTTATAGCATGTGAAAAGATAATCAATAGACATTTCAGTACTTTCCTCACTTCTTTTGAACCTAATGATTTAATAATCAAACCTAAAGATGTAAAATAGGATCCTATAAACATTTATTTAATAATATGAAACTAAAAGTCTCTCCACATGTTTAGAGCAACAGTATGGACAAATCAACTATCAAGAGATAAGCATCACCTTTTTTATATCAGAAGAAAAAAAATTAGGGACCTGAATCACTCACCCCTTGCAGTGCCTTGGTTTAACGTATTACCAAGATAAAGAATCTTCTTCATTATCTCCTTCAATTTGGAGGAGTTCCGAACCTGATATATGGATAGTATATCAAAAAGAATGAAACATACCGTACAGAATCTTTGAATTCATTGTCCAGGCATACCTCATCACATGCAGAGTTTACAGTATTTAAGCTCTTTCTAAATTCTGAAATCTGCAAAATTAAGTCAACACTATAAAAGTAGGAAAAAGGGGGGGAGGAGAAAGAAATGTCTTATTAATAGCAGATCAGATTAACAATACAAATACTGCCAAACCTGTGAGCTGAATTGAATCTTGAAAGAAAATACTCTTAGTTTTGACTCAACCCGCGGCACTTTCATCAGCTCCAGAAAATACTGAACAAGTAAATATATAAAATTCTATTTAAAACTTAATCTTCTAGTTAAGTACATTAGGAAGGAAGGTGCACAATATGCACTTGGATTATAGAACAAATGCAGCAGTCTCAATGAAAGAAAAATCTCTAAAACAAAGGGAAAAGATACCAAATAAGAAATATAAAAATGCAAAATAGGCTAGGGATTGTGTTGTGGACGCATTAATTTAGATTTTTATCGATTTGTTAGATAGTTGGTGTTTTATGGTTATTTCCTTATTAGGAT
>JANPWT010000007.1:24441741-24451870 GCA_024678245.1 Erythroxylum densum
ACCTTTTATTATTTGACCTAGGTATAAATACTTATGTTTTAGGGTTTTACAATTTTTTAGATCATATTGTTTGAGTGCCGTCGACTTTAGGGAGAAACATCATTCTCTTGTTCTTGTTACTTTTCGAACCATCGTTCACTTATCAATTGTTTTTCCAATTGTGGCGTGTCGATTGTTCGCCTCTAGGTTTTATTTTGATCATCGGGATTGCTTGGAACAAGTTTCCGAGAGGTGTCGTAGAAATCAAACCTTGCATATCCTTTATTTTCTTGTTTGTTGAATTCCAAATATCCATCCTTCTTTATTCCTTTAGGTCGAAAACACACCAAACCAAAACCCCATCGGAAACACCATCAAAACGTCATCAATCTTTCCACGGTGCGCGCATTAGTACTACCTTGTCAGATGTTTCACAGGGAGGTTTCTGGGAATGAAAGCACTTGAAGGTCTAATTGTTAAATAGGGACTGCATTGCAAGATTTTACCCTATGATCAGGGTTGAATTGTGTTCCAATTCGAAGCAGATGAAGACTAAACTAATGTTCTGGCAGGGGGACCCTATATTTTATTTAGGAAAACATTGTTGCTGAAAAAAATTGTCATAAGGATCTGTTTTCAATTACTAAGACTTCATGGAAGTCCCATTGTGGTTGCAATTTTTGAATATCCCATTGGAATTGTGGAATGAAAAAGGACTCTCCAAGCTTAGCTCCTGAGTTGGTAAACCTATCTGCACAGATAAGACAATAGGTAAGAAATCCATAATTTGTTATGCTTGAATATTGGTTGAGGTGGGTGTGTCTAGGAAACCAGTAACTAGTTTTGATGTTAAAATGTCGGGGGGAAGGGGGGGGGGGCGTTGGTAGTAGATATACTCAAATGGTGATTTATGAAACATTCCCTGGTTGTTGCTGCTATTGTAAACAGTTGAGCATAACCCTTTCGAATGTAAGACTATGGGAAGAACACATAAGAAGTTGTCGAAGGAGACTATTAAAGAGGGGGGGCATGAAAGTTGGCAACCCATCGGATAAAGGAGATGTTAATGAGGATGGTGGTTTAAGGAATCAGGCTAATCAGGGTAAGGATGCTGAGAAACCTGGCAAACTGAGAAGCCACATGGGAACAAACAATGATACAAACCAAGACAAGGAAAGTGGACTGCAAATGCAAACAAAAAGGAATAAAGAATCTGCTATAACCAAAGAGGCAATAAATGACGCTAGGTGACAAAATGACATCCAACCTTGAAGGAAGGTAAAAAAAAGTGAATGGTAAAAGGTGCAGAGTTTTAAAAACAGTAGTAAAGGCAAGGAGGTGATAATTACCAACAAAAGAATGAATGAAGGAGATAAGGGATAGGATCAACAGAATGGGAGTAAGGAGGTGAGTGACAAATGCACTGCAGATGAAAATACAAAAATAGGAGGGGAGGGGCCCTCCCAAATGAGAAAATGAAGATGTTATGTTGGAATGTTCGAGGTCTAAACACGACTTCGAGACAACATAGTGTTGTAAACCTCATTTGACAACACAATTGCAAATTTGCTTGCCTTTTGAAAACCAAACTAACTACTGATGGTTTGGGTAGTATGATGAATAATACGCTTTCAGGTTGGGATTATAGCCATAATTTTGGTTTTATCTTAAGGGGTCGAGTTTCTATTGCTTGGAATTCCTTATTTTATTACTGTCATGTATTGGAGAAGGGTGAACAATTTATCCATTATAGGGTGCTATGCTGAACTACTAAAAGGAAATTTCTGGTGACATGTGTATGAGCTATATAGTATGACAAAAAGAAGGGAATTATGGCAAAAGTTGATTGGGCTACCTACGGATTCAATAATACCATGGATGGTAATGGGGCATTTCAATTGTATATGTATGGTTAGTGACATAATTGGATGCCAACCCCCCATCTACATACCGGTTGAAAGATCTACAAGAGTTTCGTGTGACTCTCAGATTGGAAGATGCCCCATTTAGAGGGGAGACTTTCATATGGAAAAAAATCAAGTTATGGACAAAATTGGATAGAGCCTTTGTCAACCAAGCATGGGAAGAAAAGGTTATGTACTATTCAACTAATTTCTTACCTATGATGATGGACTTAGATCATTGTCCTATAATAGTGAAATTCAATCAATAGAAAGTCCGAGGGAACAAACCTTTCAAAATTTTCAACCTGTGGCTTCACCATCCTTTCTTCCACGATATAGTTGCCAATACCTGGGACATAGAAGTGGATGGAACTTTGCAATACATCCTCTATGTGAAATTGAAGGCATTGAAGATCTCGTTGAAAACTTTGAATAAAGAACAGTATGGTTACATTGCTAGTAAAGTAAAGAAGGCATAGGAGGAGTTTCAAAGAGCATACCAAGATTCCCTATGCAAACACGAAGATGAAGAATTAACGCTAATGGTGAATATTAAAAAGAAGCATGCGGTATTTTTACAAGATGCTGAAAGGTTTTTCTACTAACAAAAATCCAAATGCAAACATTTGATGAAGGTTGATAGAAGCACTAAGTACTTCCATATTGTGGCTCAGAAGAGAAGTAGAGAAAATGCAATCACCCATCTTATTAAAGAAGATGGATCCGAAACCAAAACAATGGAGGAAGTGAAAGAATGTATAGTAAGCTATTATAAGGGTTTGCTTAGCACTTCATCTCCTCAGGAAAGCATAGACCTACAGGTGATAAGGAATGAAGAAATTTTGGATCCAAAGATGCATGAAACCTTGATTGCCTTAATTATGGATGATGATATCAAGCGAGCTATGTTCGATATTAGTAGTGATAAAGCTCCGGGACCAAATGGTTATATAGTTGCCTTCTTTAAGAAACAGTGGGACAGGGTTGGATAAAATGTCAGGTAAGTCGTGCATAAGTTCTTTGCTAATGGTTGTATTCTAAAACAACTCAACCACACTATCATCACTCTTGTCCCCAAGAAGCAGACAACATTGAGAGTGATTGATTTTAGACCAATAGCTTGCCTAAATGTTATGTATAAGGTGATTACGAAAATATTGCCTGAGCATATGACTCCAGTTGTGGGGAAAATAGTAGACCTGGCCCAATCTGCTTTTGTATTAGGTAGGAGTATATTGGATAATATTTTCTTAACATAGGAACTTGTTAGGGGCTACAATAGAAAACACATCTCCCCACGATGCATGATCAAAATTAATATTACAAAAGCCTATGACATGGTCTCATAGGAATTCTTGGAAGAAATGATGAAAGGGTTGAGATTTTTAGATAGGTTTGTGTATTGGATTATGGAGTGTGTAACAACAACCTCATTCTTGGTCTCAACCATTGACACATTACATAGGATTTTCAAGGGGAGGAGAGGATTGAGGCAGGGAGACTTGATGTCACTCATACTTTTCTTGCTGTGTTTGGAATACTTATCAAGAGTGTTAAAAGTGAGAATGGCCAGCCCCTCCTTTAACTTCCACCCGAAATGCAAGCAATTAGGTATCAGACATTTTGCCTTCGCTAATGACCTTATGCTACTATCCAGAGGTGATTACACATCAATCCGTGTACTGGTGGATGGATTGAGGGAATTAAGAGAGGTGGCAGGGTTGAGGGTAAACCCCTCAAAATCCAATATATACCTAGGTGGAGTATGGGAGCGTGATAGAGAAGACATTTTACAGATGGTTGAGCTTCCTATTGGTGAAGTCCTGGTTTGGTATTTGGGAGTCCCCTAGTCAGTATTGCTTGAATCAGTGGAGACCTATATTAATGCATAGAATGGTAAAAACCTTTCATATACGGAGAGGATTGAATTGGTCAATTCAGTTATCGAAGGAGTTTTATCATTTTGGCTTCAGGTGTTCCCTTTTCCAGTAGTTATCCTTGATAAGATAACCTCTATATGTAGACTTTTTCTATGGGGTGGTAAGCATTTTAAGGTGGCATCGAATAACATGTGTGCACCTAAAGAGGAGGTGGTTTGGGATTGAAGAATTGTAAAATATGGAATTCGGCTTTGTTGGCTAAAGCATTGTGGAACATACATGCCGAAGCAAACTCATTATGGGTGAGATGGATCCATGAAATCTACTTGATAGGATTACCAATATAGGATTAGGTACCCATAATAGAGAGTCCCCCTTTTAAAATGATTAGCAATGATCCGTGACACAATGGTGGGAAAGTTAGGAGGGCACAGTGAAGTGGTAAATGAGATGCAAAAGTTATGTGTTAATGGAGTTTTATCATCACACAAGGTTTATGAGTTGATACGATTTAAAAACATTAGGCACCCATGGATGTCCTTTATTTGGAAACAGTACATCCCACCAAAATACTCCTTCATTGCATGGCTTAGTCTGCGGAATAGATTGCCAACAAAAGACAATCTTCCATTCTTGGATCTGGACCGAACATGCAGGTTGTGTGAGACTAAAATAAAATCTGTTGACCATTTATTCATTAAATGTTCTTTTACAGGTGAGATTTAGAATGCAACCTGGGGATGGTTGGAAATGACTAGAGGCATGTCCATATTCTCGAGTGCTATTAAGTGGATCTGGAAAGAATACAATGTAGCTCACCTTAGAAGTAAAGTTGCAAGACTCGCATTCCTATGCACCTTGTACACGATATGGAAAACCAGAAATGTATTAAATTAGATGAAGCCTCTATTACAAGTTTCGATGTGATCTCAAAGATAAAAACTATGATGCATAAGATATTATATAAATTTTATCCTATTAAACTTATTAACTTTTAAGGCCTCATATGTTTTTGAAATTTGATGTATAGTTTTGGCTATTGCTTCTTTCGGATGTATTAGGGGTAATTACAGCTAACCTCTAATTTGATATATTGGGGTATTAGGTGTATTTGATGTAGGATTTTTGGATTGCACGTTTGATCGGGGTATGCCCCAATGATTGTTATACATACCTTTTGAAAAAATATACTATTTACCTTTCATTAAAAAAAAGAAAGAGCTATCAATATGCGGATGTGAGTTCTCTCACCTTAGGCGATTTTACTCCTAGGTATCACATACATTATGGCTAAACAACGCTCAACTTCTCGATTCATCTTGTGAACTTATATTGAATTTGCTTGTTGCAATTGAAAGTCTGACATCCTCAAGCTTTATCTTAGTGTAAAACCCTACCTGGCTTCTCGGGTTACTGAAGCATGGGCAAGAGGAAGAAGACGCCACGCAAAGGTAGGGACATTATGGTGGATTGTGTCATGGGTCTTAATGTGCATCACGAAAAGATTGATGACAATTTGATGGTGTTTTCAATGGGTGTTTTGTTTTGGTGTATTTAGGAATTAAGAAGGATAGAAATTTTGAATTCAACAAACAAGAAAAATAAGGATACACAAGGTTTGATTTCTATGACACCTCTTGGAAACTTGTTCCAAAAAATCCCGATAATCAAAATAAAACTCAAAAAAATGAACAATTGACATACCACAATTGGGAAAGCAATTGATAAGGGAAAGATGGCTCAAAAGGTAACAAGAATAAGAGAATAATATTTCTCCCTAATTAAAGCCAACGACTCTCCAACAATCCTGATCTAAAGTTACAAAAATTTGATCTAAGGACACATATTTATACCTAGGTTAAATAATAAAAGGTTGGGCTAAATTACATAGAAGCCCAATATAAAACAAAGTCCAAAAACTAAATAAATAAGTCTGATGTATGGCGCCACTATTGGATCCATATGCTCTTGGACTTAAGTGAATTAAACAGCCCACTCCCACTAATAAAATAAGTGGCACACCAAACACTCCTTGGGCTTAAGTGATGAAGCATTAAAATAGCCAAAGTCTTCTTGTCTTCAAGCTCCAAGTGTATCCGGTCCAAAGATTTGAGACAAGTGGATCAATTTAGGTTGTGACCCAACTAACTATCCTCCAATAGGCTTGGCTAGCTTCATCCTCTCCATAAGTTGGCCCACATGCGTATAAAGAGCCTCCTTGAATCTCTTGGTCCTAACTCTGGAAATAGGTTTAACTGGAATGATGAGCTTACCCCTGTCACGCACGCTATCTCCATGGTGATCCTTACTCCTACTCACATCAGGTCTATAAGTGAGGGTTCCCCGTTGACGAGGAAGTGCAGGAGATAAGAGTGCAGAGCTATCTAATGACGACACAGGCTAATGCCCAGAATATTGCGGGAGGTAAAAAGGAACTGAACTTGGCTACGAGAGCGAACAGAGAAGGTGTGGCAAGAGATACATTGCAAGACAAGTTTCAGGGCAATGAGGAAGCAAAGGGAAAAAAAAGCTAGATGACAATGAAAGCAGCGGGCTTGCACAATACAATGATTTGTAGAAAAGATAAACAAATTGGAACCAAGGAAAAGAGGGATAATACATGCAGAAAAACAATGCAGGAGGGATTGGTGGGTGAAAAGAATAATGAAGTAGGGCTACAGAGGAAAATTGCAAATGTGGGTACTGGTGGAGTGAGAAAAGGTGGAGCTGACAATGTTGAAGAGTCAACTACCTCTGATGAAGACTCTGATGGGAAAAATGCACATTCTAAAGCTTCGGAGTCAGAGACTGAAAAACAAACCCCGAAGGAGTTGACAGAATGCCAGACCTAACTTCAGACATGCACGGTGGAGGAACAACTAAGCCTTCTTATGTAAGCCTATTCAAGAAAAATAGAGAATTGAAACAAGGGATGCAGCTAGATTATGTGCAGGTAGATGATGAAGTTACCATGGAGGAAAAAGACGTGGCACAAATTGAACTAGAGTGGGGATATTGTCTTGTGGGATGTTTCACGAGGAGATTTCCAAGAATGAAGGTTCTTAAAGGACTGACTGCAAAATGGAATGTACAGTGTAAAATCTTGCCACATAATCAGGGATGGATGATTTTTCAATTTGAAATAGAGGAGGATCACACTAATGTATTAGCAGGAGGTCCATATGACAGTTCTTCTTGATATTATTTCATGTGAATAGGATAGAGAACATTTAATAAACACGTTTAGTGAATAGGTTGTTGTCCGATCCTTTTAGTAATGAGGATAATTAATCATTCATATTAGTTACTCTAGAGTTACAAGAATGATTTAATTTTCACATAGACGTTACTGAAAGCTAGAGGCCATTGCTCCTGTAGCTAATACTTTGTATGTTGATTTTGGAAAGTTTTCTACTGAAGATTGATGAGGCTTGAGATCTTACAAACATTTCATTTCCCAATAATTATAGAAGTGTGCAACATCCGAAGGTTTGAAGATTATTATCCTCAAAATGTTCTAATTACTCTGTTTTATTCCTATTTTTACCTTAAAATGACGTCTAATTATACATAAAACGACGTCATTTTTTAGCAAAAACAAAGTTGGAATAAGATATTTAGGGCGAAGGATCTAATGTTGAATAATAGTCTCGCTAAATTCAATATTTCGACAATTTTATCCCAAAAAATTAAAATATATTTTAACAAAATATTATAGGTTTTATTTTATATTTAAAAATAAACAATTTTCAGTTGTCCACTTTTAGATAAGAATTTGATTGCTCCAATGTTCACTAAATTTAAGGAATATCCATATAAAGGATTTTGGTGATTAAAAATTTTATTTTTCATGTGAAATAAAATGGCCTATAAGTTTGTTTGGTTTAATTGTTTGTGAAATTAAATTAATTATATATGGATCAATTATGACAACTTTTACAAAATAAAAACGAACAATAATAATAATAATAATAATAAAGTGTTGTGGTATTACACTTTAATTATTCAAGATAATATAACTAAGTGACGAAAAATAGTATGATAGAATTTTATCATAATTGTGGACTAGCATAATAAAAATTATGTTGTACAAACCCCGATTAATTACAAGTCAATGGTAATTCTCTCTTTAACGTGTCATTGGGCCTGTGTTCATGGGCTCGCTATGATGGGTAGGCTTAGCCCATGTATGTACCGCACAGGAGGCCCTACTGCTAGCCAACCTTTAAATACAGTCGCCCAATTGAGAACTGTATGTGCTTTTGTTGATTAGGTTTTGGAATAGCAGTAGTAAATCCTCTGCATCTCTATTCCTCCGTTTTAGAAAATCACAATGGATTCAATTATTCTGCAATTTCTAGGTATTTATCCATTCAATTATTAAATCTAGTATGTTGCAATCATAGGGTTAATTAATTGTGTTGATTAATTACGAAATTAATCTGAAATCTTGTGTTAAATTTCTTTCAATTGGTATAAGTGCCTGATTAACCTTAATTGTGATTGCTAATTTTGGGTAATTTTTGATATTACATGTTTTTTGTTTTTTGTTAATTTGTTGATTTCGAAATCGACTTTGTTAATTTCTGTGAAATCATTTTTGTGGTTGTTGATTTGTTTCGGTTTGGTGTCAAAGCATATGGTAGGTTTGTTAAATTTTCTGTTGTCTTTTGTAAACCTCAAGAACTCGAAGAACCGAACCATTAACGTTTTCTTTCAATTTTTCCGATCCTTTTCAATAGCCTTTTTCGTAAAATTGATTTAGGGGTTTGATAGATCTTTAAATTCTGAATCTAATGACACCAAATTTGTTGAAAACAGATCAAAATTGAGAGAGATATAAGGATTTTTCTGAACTGGGTCGCGAACCGGGTCGGTCGATTCGGATACCAGTCAGCCGGGAGAGGAAGATAAGCCCGAGCCGGCTTGCCCTCGCCCAAGCGCACTGGTGACGCGTGTGGGCATGTACGGCCACCTCTGGTGGCCATTTTTTCCCAAATTTTTTCCTACTTGCTCCACTTGCCCAGTTTTATTTTATGGTATTTTTCTGGAATTTTTTGAATGCTAGAAAATTTATTTTATTGTTCCCGAATTTTAAAATTAATAAAAATATAGTGTACTCTCATAATTTTTTCTTGAAATTTTTTGTACTTATTCCTAGTATTATTTGGGCTTGTGGGGTCTTGTGTACTTTCAGTGTTATATATTTATGCACTAAAATTAATTTTGGATGTAATTTATGCATATAATGTTATATTATATGATTACTATGATTAATTTTGTAATTGTGGTGCTAATTGAATCTATGGAAACAATCTTAGGGAATGTTATTAGACTATTGTTATTCATTTTGCGTAAGTGTGAGCTCGCCTATCGTGAGACCAATTATGACAAATTGCTATTGTGATGTTGTTATTGGGCATACATTAGATGCTATGTTAATGATGCACTTACCTTATCGGTTTGTCTTTATCAATGTGGTTTCTAATGTTTTGTTTAATTCATTGAATTATGTCTTTAAAGTTTTCAATATCCTATCGATATTAGCTTTAGGGCATAGTTTAATGTTCTGGGTGATCTGTATTGTAATTCGAGATCCTTAGGCAGGATTGCAATTGCATGAGAAACTAGCTGTGTTGTTTGCCCAATTTTGTTAATTGTTGATACATTTGCTAAATCTCCCTGCTTTGTATCAATTTTCAGCTTTGAATTCTTTGATTAAGCTAAATGAAACCAATTATAAGGACTGGCTTGAATCCTTGAATCTTTTTTTGACGGTTTCTAATGTTGATGTTGCTCTCATTGAGGATGAGCCTGCATAACTCACTGTTGAGACTTCCGTTGTAGATAAAGCTAAATATGATAAGTGAGTTCGTTCTAACAAGGTCTGTTTGATGACCATCAAGTATACAATAGAGAAGACTATTAAAGAGAGCATTACTGAAACTGATAATGCCAAAAATTATCTAGTACAATATTTAGTGGTTGATTATCTAGTACAATATTTAGTGGTACAATATCTTCTTTTGAACTTGCCCAATCTGATTCAGTATATATTTTAATTGTTCTTTGATCTTCTTTCTTGAATAGCAGTCATTTTCTTGGAGTACCTTTTAGATACCGTAGGATCTTATAGACTGCCTCCAATACTCACGGTAAGTATTCAATACCATTGTCAGTATGAAGGATTTGAATACTAGTTTGGAATTGATTCTTTTTTGTAATACTTGTTGTGCACTCATTCAAAAGGGTGACAAACTCTCGAATAGTCAGTGTCATCAAAATGATAAAGATAAGTCAGAGATGAAAAATGTCTCATATGCTTCTGCTGTTGGCAGTCTTATGTATGCTCAAGTTTGTATACAT
>JANPWT010000007.1:24451970-24466334 GCA_024678245.1 Erythroxylum densum
ATGCCTTGGAATAGTGGGAGTCTGTCTTTTATGTTAATTTTTTGATAACAACGTTGTATTTGACTATTTTGTTATTCAGTATAAAGACTTTTGCTTATAATAGTTGCTATTGCTATTGTTTCCATATACTTTATTGATATAATGCGCAGATATGTTTAAATGTTTATGTTTGTATATATATATATGGTATTTTGTTGGAGACATTTTGTACCTAGTCTCATCTTGTTGTTCTGAGATGTTTTGTTAAATCTCAGTTGGCATCTTGAGTAGATGCTTAGGCCATTTTGTTTGGAATTGCACAAACATATTACCATTTTGTGTGCATTTCTTTGACACATTCCATTTAGGTCATTGAGGTATGGGTATCTTGCATATATGTTATCAGTACTCCTATCAGGTTTGATTTCTATACTGTTGAGGTACTTGTAACCTCATTTTAAACTTATGATTGAGAGACGGTTGACTCTACTTTGACATCTTATTGTGGTCACATGTTGATATATTAATCTGGAGATTTGTTTCTATTGTTTATTGATATTGGTTATGCTGTCCAAGTAGGAGAATGATATAATTTTATCATAATTGTGGACTAGCATAATAAAAATTATGTTGTACAAACCCTGATTAATTAGATGTCAATGGTAATTCTCTCTTTAACGTGTCATTGGGTCTGTGTTCATGGGCTCGCTATGATGGGTATGCTTGACCCATGTATTGTAACGCACAGGAGGTCCTACTGCTAGCCAACCTTTAAATACAGTTGCCTCATTGAGAACTGTGTATGTTTTTGCTGATTAGGTTTTGGAATAGCAGTAGTAAATCATCTGCATCTCTGTCGCTCCGTTTCACAAAATCACAATGGATTCAATTATTTTGCAATTTTCAGATATTTATCCATTCAATTATTAAATCTAGTATGTTGCAATCATAGGGTTAATTAATTGTGTTGATTAATTATGAAATTAATATGAAATCTTGTATTAAATTTCTTTCATAGTATTGCTTCACTCGTTATCAATTTCTTAATATAAGGTTCAAACATCTTAAAACGTTATACCACACTAATAGACGAATACTTTCAGATTCAAATGAGATTAATTAATTGTATTGTACATAAATTTCATCTTTGTAGGCATACCGTTTGGACTTTGGATTATGTTGAGACGTCACGTATTTTTCTGCCTTTGTTTTCTTGCTTTTGTTTTGTAATGGACGTCTTGTACATTTTCAGGCCTTTGATCATCAAATTCCAATTAATCATTCCTCTTCGGTACTACGTGCATCGTCAGAGCGAGTGTGCGCTGCTTTTTATCTACTCATGCGTTGGACCTGTACACATCGTCGCTCACGTGGTCTCATGTTTGTCACTTTGTCTTTGTCTATTCACTATCACCCCACCCGCCTTGTTTTAAAAAATAAAATAGCCCACAAACACACAAACAATTAATGAAAATTCTACCATGTTAGAACTTGAGAGTTAAAGGTTAAAAATTTTCGTGGCTACATTGGTTTTGGAACTTAACTAGATTTGTTTTCGGTAATCTATTCAATTTGTAGGAATTTAGTTAAATTTAGATTGTTTTGAAAAAATTATAAATTATAACGTACGGAAGTAAGTTTTGAAGTAACCGATAAAGTTATTCTTTTGAAACTAAAAAATCATAAGTTTGAGTCACGAAAACAATCTTTTTGTAAAATATAAAAGGAAGTATCAAAACCGAGATTCTTATATACTTGGATTGTTGTTGTGTTATAAATTATAATGGATATCGTTTATATTTTTTATCAATCTAATTTCATATTTTAATTAAAAGTTATATTTTCCTTATTCTCAAACATGATAAAGAGTTCAATTTCAAAAAATTATCAACTTATCTTCATTTAACATACGAAAATTTTTAACTTTTTATTATTAAAATTAAAATCAGAAAATTTTAATTATTTGTAATTGAATGAAAATACACAAGGAATTTTGGTACCTTTTTTTTATTGATTTTGGATTTAATAATCCTACTGCTAGGTAAAGGTTTGATTATTTGAAGGACCTAATTGGCACATCTTTTTGGAGTTGGTCCCCAACCCCAAGCTTTGATGGAGACGTGTCGACTTTATCACACGCCTGGCCACATTGAAAAGACTAATTAATGTCGCCGGTGTTACTATAAGCTAAAGAGTTGGTCATGTCTCTTTTTCACGGTGAAAGTGAAAATGTAAGAAAAAGAAAGAACAATCACGGATAGGATTAACCGGTTGGGAGCTGTAGCCCTCTAGTATGGGATGTAGGTTGACAAATTTCAAAATTGAAAAGTTCAATACTTGACAGTTAACCGTTTACTGCTTAAGTCTCCAAAAAAAATGAAAAAAATTTTAAAAAAAGTGAAAAAAAAGAATGAGAGAGAAATGAAACTTTCTTTTTTTTTAGAATGGAAAAGAAATGAAACTTTCTTTTTTTTGTTAAAGAATGGAAAAGAAACGAGACTTCCTTTTTTATTTGTTTTCCTAATTTATTAAATGAAGGAATTGAAATTTATATTGGACAAGATAAGAGGGATGGTTCTTTTATCTTGAATTTCTCCTCATTTCCTACCAATTTGAAGAGAAATATTTTTGACTCAATTTTTTCTCACTTTTTTTTTTACTTATTTTGTCCTAACAGTAAAAATTAAGAAAATTTCAATTCTCTTCTTTTCTTTTCCCCTACTTTCCTTCAATCCAATCAAAGCATAAGATAAAATCTATAGTTAGAACTTAGAAGACAGATCCCAGTTCCCACACGAAAGTAAACCAACCGTGTCCACAAGCAAATACGCTTGAAACAACTCACATCACGTGCATCGTACGTGTCTTATACTTGGGGACAAGCAATCCAGCAAATGTATAATACTTATATAGAGTAGACGGTACCATCAAAATTACAGTCAATAAAGCTTCAAAACGAAATATGCTCAACAAGCTTCAAAGTGTAAGATTGAAGTAATTCAATTGGTTGGGTTGCTGTTAATACGAGGTGCCATGCATCCGAGTCTTCTGCATCAATCATAACGATATGGACGACATCAACACTTAAGTTGTGGTTATGGGTTTAATTTCTATCAATAATTTTTCTAACAGGTAATTTATTACGTAATAAAATATACATATTAAATTTTTTATTTAGTATACATTTAGAAAATAATAACCACTATAATTTATAAGAGTAAAAATATTTATTGGATGACTATATTAACATTTTTATTAAGGCTTCATACTTTTGCGCTTCTCTAGACTGCGAAATTTAGCAAGACTTTAATTGAGTGTAGGTGATGATGATGATTTATTTTGATATAAGATTAAATGAATAAAATTTGTTTGGTATAAAAACAATAAATTAATTAACTAAAGTGCAATTTAAAAAAAACACCTATTAATATGAATTATGTACTTTTTAGATTTAGGATAAAGAGAATTAATAAAATATTATAAGTATTTGCTAGATTTTATTATTATTATTATTTAAGTAATTTTTTAAGATATTCAATTGAAAGAGATGTACAAAGTTACAATTAACAAAATTTAAAGATTTATTCAAAAAAAAAAGTAATTCTCATATTATATTTGTTAAGTATGAAGCGGAGATGATTATGGCGGTAGTGGAACAGGGATTTCTTGGGATTCTTACAATGGAACGGAGAGTTGCATAATTGGTATGGTTGGAGTAATGATAGTTTAAGACAGTTATTATGGCACATTATCTTTGTTTCGAGAGGGACCACTTCACTTGTTTTTCCCTTTGGTATCTTTGGTGTGTGTGAACTAGATTATCATCATATTTATCTTCATCATGCTTAATTTTAGTTCTTTTCATATCTTTTTTCTTTATAAGAGTATTCTAATAATAATAATAATAATCATAATAATAATATGCAAGTGAATTAAGATTGAGTGCTTTGCAATAACCAAAGAGATCTATCTTAAATATATGCACTAGTCAAACTTAATGGAATAAAATATCTAAATTTTGTGTGATTTTATTTACTTTAAAATATTGTATAGTATTAAAATTTTTAAAAAGTGATTATTTATTAATTTTCATTAAGTTTTGCTTACACTAAAAAATAAGGTCAAAAATATAGTAGTAAGAAACAAGTTGAGAGTAACTAATATTAATGGTAAGTTAAGGAAAACAAAACTTAGATAGTTTAGATATATTAAAGGAAGATATCTTAACAATAAAAAAAATGCGAAAAGAGTGTATTTAAAAATTGTAATAGAAAAAGATGAAGATTTAAGAAGATTTGGAAAGAGGTGATATGGTTTGATATGATCTTACTAAAACTTACCAAAAACTTAACCCTCAATAGAAACTTTAGCTCTTTTCATTTCATGTCTTTTGAATTATTTCCTTCTTCTTTTTGTTTCTTATGTTTTGTAATTATCCTAATACTTCTGTTTATAGTATTTATCCTTTAGTCATTTTATTTATTATTTATTTGTGTCTTTTAGTTATTTATTCATTTATTTTCTTTCTTATGTGTTTATTTATTCATTTACTTTTATATTTATATTTATTTTAAATTTTAGTCTTTATTTTTTACTTTTAATTTTATTTATTATTTATTTATTTATGCAATTATTTGTTTATGTATTTGTTATTACTTTTTATCTTCAAATCATTTTCAAAATTTTTCTTCCTTTTGCTTTCTTTTTTATGAATCTAAAAAGATAGTTTCTTTACTAATTAAAAGTAAGATTGCGTACTATTAAATTTATCCAGACCTCACATCTCAATAGAATTTCCATTAGGATATTGTTGTTGTTACTTAGTAATCAGTTATATAATAATTTATATTAATTAAGTTGATAAATTTATATATTTTAATATTTTAAATATAAGTTAAATTATAGAGTTATTTGTGCCTTTTATTAAAAAACTATTTCAATTAATATCCAATAAAGTATGTGAAGACTATAAATAATTGATATAGAGAATATAATTACTAAATCAAATTACATTGAAGTTTTAAATGCCTGATCTCTTCTCTTATTAAATTTTTGGGAAGGATAGGAAGTTTAAACTTTCCAATTTCTTTTCATTGCTAATGATCTTCTAAACGGCCAAAGAGTAAGAGACTCAAATTTAGATAGTAAGGGAATGAATGCCATTTGGTCTCGAATGAAACAGAGGGGCCACGACTGGCGAATCCAAGAGAAACCAAACATAAAACATTTCCATGACATCAACTCAAGAGTCAAGATGATACGTTGAAGTCTCACTCTCAGCGGATGTGGGTCAAAAGAATTCAAGGGTAAGGAGCCAAAACATAGTTCCTAATTACTTTGGTTACTTGTTAATTTTTCTTCACAAACATCGAATCCTTCCAGGTACAATAAACGCCTACCCCAGTGGCCCAAAATCGCCTCTATCACCTTAATTGTGCCTCTAGCGTCGTGATTTTAGAAGCTCTCTACATTTAGAGTTGGTCCTCACTATTAAAAGTAGTCCGTCGATATCTTTTCAGAGGTAGTCCATCCAATTAGTTTATGTAATCTTTACGACACTTTTGCAGAATCCGAAATTTTATATTCGTGGTTTCACAAGCACTTCTCAAGTACTATGAGATTTAGGTTATATTACATTGAGGTAGTCTAACGATCTGCTAAATGTCTTAGCTTAATATATATTATTGGAATTAATAAATTATCTGATTCGCACTAAAAGAATAAAGCTAAACAAAAGTCAACAAATAATTGCACCGTAAATAGTGATGTGCTTAGTTGTATGTTTCGTCGCTGCTTGGTCTTTTCCCAGCCAAAGACCTGACGTTGATTGACATTCAGTCCTGGAATTCAGTTCTTTGTACATCCAAATGAATTTTCTTTTTTCCCATAACAAACGACAACAATTTCGTAACATTACACGCCATGACAACAGTACGATGTTGGACATGCATTGAATTTGAGGTTACGCAAAGGTTGTGGGTAACGTCAAGCTACACATAGAGACGCTTTACACAAGTCCAGGTGATGGGTTTTAAAACTGTTTAATTTGGACTGGAAAATGGCTTCACCCTGACTTTTGATTGAAGAAAAATCATACATGTAGACGGCTGGATGTTTTTGTTTTATCTGGAGAAATAGAGTGGGTGATGGGTTACTGGAATAGCTTGACATCAACACTTCCATTTCAAAGGTTACATTTTAGTTAGGATATATACAGTGCCACAATTTTTACAGATTTTGACCTAAACATTCATGGAGCAACCTTGACATTAAAATACAGAACTCTTGTAATTTTATTAATAAGAATTATTATTTTTAACTATTATTTAAAAATATATTGCGATTAATAAAAAAATTAGGTTAAAGTAGTATAATCAATTACATAAAATAATTTAACACAAATTTCGATAGTATGCCTTTTTTAAATGTATTTCTAATATTATAAAGGGTGAAACTATAAAGGCTTTTATAGTTTAACTCCAACAAACAACCAGAAGCCCTATTAGTCCCAGTTGGGCCGGGGCTTACGAACCAAAACAATTCTAGGGCATGGAGGCAAAGCGAGAAAGCTTACCTTAATGAAAACCTTTTCATGTTGTCGACAATGAAGTTACACTAAAAGGAAAAAAGAAAAAGAAAGGGTAGGACGAATTCAATTCCATGAAATATGGAGCATATGTTATCTTCTGGGCAAAAGTCTCATAAAACGTTATTTACGAGGTAATATTGGAAATAATGTAACCTAAAATTCTTATTTACTAAGTGAGATTTACAAAAAGATCGTATATCATTTTAAAGAATTTGATTAGGTAGCCGACAAGTGATCATTCGTGATTATCACTTACTCCATCAATATTTTTAATAAATGTAATAGCAATAAAGATAATTATGTAACTTCATAATATAATGGATAAATGAATAAATTTATATTTATTAACTTATTTGAAAAATCTAAAACCACCTCTTGTCTAAATTGTCATCTTCTTATTCCAGTTCATAATGTCTTAAGAGAACTCTAAGCTAAAGAATCCAAATCTCTCTTACATCTCCTAACTTATTACATCTTAGACACTCATACAACAAGGTAGCTAGTGTATCAACTTACCAATTCAACATTAAGTATGGTCAGCAGACAATGCCACTTTCCTCTCCTCTCTCTTTATGGTGTTTTAGATGTTAATATTCTATGTCCCTAATATATTTGTTTAGACATGGTATGTGGTTGTTGAGTCTCTTGAAATTGTGTTTGGTTTTGCCAGATTTTGGCGGAACTGTACGTTGCCGTTTGGATCCATGTAGGTGATTGCTTCTCGTGAGAGTTTTGGTGTGGAGGTTCCTGCAAAACAAAGAAAGGCACGTCGGGGGTTGTTCCCGATAGGCCCCTCCGACGCTCAAGTCAGTCTTTTGGTGAAGGTAGGTTCGCTGTAAGCGGAGAGAACTAGGGTTATGATTACGTACCTCTGTTATGGCAGGATTATACCTTATATATGGAGTTGTAGCTAGGTTTAAGTCTTTACGTATGCATGAGAGACTCTCACCTACAAATGGGCCATGGAGATCGTGGAATGGACCTGGGCTTGGGATAGCCAAATAGGTATAAGGCTGAGTGAAGAATGATGGACCGATCGACCCTTGGGTTGTTCTGTCTGGACTCGGGCCCAGCACAACCGGCCCGACCATAAGCCCCCCTTACTCCTCGAGTCTGAGCAAAGAGAAGGGTAGAAGTAGTATGCGAGAGTCTCGTTGCTCGTCCGTGAAATAGCTTGGGGTAGGCCCGATCGGTCGGATATTGGCATTGTAGCTCGTCCATAGGACAGCTCGGGGTAGGCCCGATCGGTCGTTGGCATTGTAGCTCGCGCCAAAGCAGATCGGGTGGTCATCATCAGTGAGCGCGTGAGAGTACTTGGAACATTTATTGTTTGACGGCGCGTGCCCTCTGACAGCTTTTCAGAATATGAAACGTATCGTCCTTGTAACCGTTGTGCAGCTGTCATGCATGCCCTTTCGACTGTTGCGCCGCTCCGGATTTTGAATAACCCTAATTCCCTTTGGCTCGGATTCTGCCGCGTGTCCGAGCTTGTTCGGATTTCCTCCACGCGTCGCGCTTTGATTGGGATGTCCGTTCAACCGATCTTCTATAAGTACTCAGGATCAGTATACAGTAGGTTTTCTTTACGTTTGTTTCGTTCTTGCTTCCACTCCGCTTTCATTTGCCCTTTCTTGCTCTCAGTTTCCGGAAATTTCCTTCAACCGTCGTTCGATTTCCCCGTTTCAAATCACTAAATAGGTACGTCCTTTTTCCTCGTCTCCTCCTCTAAAGTTTTCTTTTCCAAAAGTTCTCTTCTTGGTGAGCATGTCGACGGCCAGTTCTAGAAGTATGGTGGAGGGTGTTGAAGAAATATCGACGAGAGAAAGGAAGGATGAGTTGGTTGTGGAGGCGCCGCCGAGGAATGAATCGACGATGATCGTGGGGGAATTGAGTCGGTCAGTACTTAGAAATAACATCCCCTCGTCTTGGGGATCCAGGTTGGCCTTGGGGAACGAGCTAATCCACAGCAACTTGAGTGGATATTTCGCCGTTTCCGATAATTTTTTCTCGGTTGGTGGCACTTGTTGAGGGAATACTCTAGGTGAGGGAAAAAATTATAAATGATGTTGAAATAGTTGCTTGATTTCACACTTGCATGCTTACTTGATAGTTCAAAGTCAATAGCTAATAACATATGAAAATAGTAAAATACACAAAAGACTTGTGTTGAAGATTGAAGGTGGAGGTTTATAATTTCAAATTTCAACAAAAAGATGAATTTGACAGGTGAAGAAAATGAGCAAAATTTTCCCTCTAAAGGACTGACATTTTTTTTTAGTTAATTGACATAATTATCTTTAGTATGACAATTATAAATTTTTTAATCATTAATGTCAATATCAAAGTACCAATGTACAAGTTTCGGCGCTTTGTGGAAATTTGGGAAGGGTCACCCATGTATGAAGCCTTAGTCTTGTATTCTTACATAAATATGCAACAAAAATAAATTCACAATTTTTATTATCTTTTCTAATTTTAAAACTATTATTGCACAAAAGTTTACATTTATTTTTGATCTATGCTTAAGAAGATTCCTTCTACAACATTATGGGTTTCTATTTTCATCATCTGTAGTGGTGATGTCGAAAAGATATTACTACCTCTGTGTAAAGGTATTCACGTTGAGAATGTTTACACCAATAATCCGAATCATAGCTTTTAGAATACGCGTGCGATAGATATTCCTAACATCTATGGTCTACACGATGCTTTAGGATCAATAAACATTCAGTACACTATTAATGACTTACTTAAGTCTCTTAAACTGGAAAGCTCAGAAGAAGACTTTAACACACTACTCGGACATTCCCTTGTAGGGACAGAAGAACTTAATGATGATCACTTCTCTTGCCTCCTACCTGTAACTCGAAAGAAACATACCTTGAGATGCTCGGGTCACTGTACTTGAAGAACTTTATAAAGATGTAGCATGCACTAACTATGGTGGATGGCATAATTAGTAATGGCTGCCCCATGAACCCTAAAGCAGTATCCAAGACCACAAGCATCACCGTTAAGATCACCATGCCAACAAAATAAAAGTCAATGATGAAGAATTGACCTTATAGAGATTGTAATCATAATAATACCTTTTTGAAGAATGTGTCGTCAAGGAGTTCATCCACTCTATTTGATTGAGATAATATATATAGGTTCTGAGAGATCAACCTTGTTTCCCTGGTCTTGAAAGCTCTGTTGAGTTCCAACATTAGGTTAGATAATCAAATACCGAATTAGCTTAATATATTATCTAGGATAATGTCCAGATTATATAGCATAGAAATTTCAAAGGCTACTTAATTGCTGGTGCCAAAGGGCATATTTGAGCCAAAATATTCAACAAGAAAAGATCAATCTACAAATTCAACAGAGGTCTAATCCACTATTTATGTTCCTGAATTAAGATAAGCATTTCTTATGATACACTTCAATGCCAGACGTTCAACTAAATTTCATCAAGTAAATATTCTCAGTCCCTTGTCTTCACACAATAACTGCAAAATTGCCAATAGTTTATCGTTTCACCTCGGCTGAAGTTTTAGGTTAAAGTTTGATGTAGTTCTAGTGACCACAGAGATACCAAATTATTTCCCTTGGCCTCTATCTCATCTCTTGCATAAAGTGACAATGCCAGTTCTTGGGAGTAATAATTTCTCAGAAGCATCAAAGGAGTCTGGACGTTGAAATTGGCCTCCTTGTTTTCTGCAAATCACAGTTGGATGTCTCATATAAATGATGGCCTCTAGAATTGGTACGTGTCCCATATGACACATCCCTGTTATCGTGCCATTTAGAATCAAATTTAATCTTTTCCTGGAGGTAGATTTCCAATCCATTAGCAATGTGACCTCTTGAAATGGACCTATTGTGAGATCTTACAGAAACATCATCTTTTCGTCTCTTTGCCCATGCAAAGCCACCTGACCTAGAAACGTGTAATGGGCCAGAGAAGGGAACGTCTCCTTGGGATGCATTCTTTATATGGAAGATCTCATCCAATTTATCAAGCGATAACTTCCCTGCCTCCCTACCTGATCTCGCATCTCCTCCCTTCGGAATACGGAGAGTACTGCTAGTGCTAAATTGAACACCTTGTGCTCGAGCTGCCAGATCCTGGAAGATAGAGAAAGAAGACAAGACTTAAGATTTCCACAAAGGTACAAGAAAGCAAGAGTGTGTGTGAGAGAGAGACCTTTGCTGGTGCCAATTTAGCAGTTCCGTTCAGCTTTCTCATAGGTTTTCTTGTTTCATCAGTACAAACTCTTCCACCGACTTCTTTCCTGGAAGTTCAGTTCCATTATACTCTAATGTCAGTATAAAGGCTATGCACAATCATCTATAGTTTTATAAGGTGTCAAATGCATTTGATCATTCTGTATCAGTGAATGGCATTGTTTTCAGTTCCATAATATCCAAAAAAAAAAAAAAAGAACCTAGCAAAAACCATTTATGTTCATGACAGCAATATCTTGTGTGAGATGCAATTTAAAGCACGGCGCTCACACCTCTTTGGATCCTCGCGGATTTTTGCATCAACCTCTTTACTGGGCGGATATTTCGGCAAGCTTGAAGGATCACAGGCGTAAGGTTTTGTTGTGAAATACTGAATTGCATAACAAACAATGAATTGGACGATCCAAATGATACAGATAAGTGAAAATTTGAGTAATATTGCAAAATCTCATGAAATTTGAGGAAAAAGGAGCATGATAGTGCTCCATTATGTAAGAGTGAGAACGTCATACAAATTGAAGTAAACTGAAAACTATATGTCTGGAAGAATTTGACCAAGGAATTTCAATTTGCACTGGAAAGCTAATCAATGGTATTTCTCATGATAACCGGCAAAAATTCCCAGGTGATAATATTTACCTCGGAAGCAAGGGCAGAGGATGCAGTCCCACGTTTATATGGCTCCACTGAAAGAAAAGTTTCTATCAGGTTCACAGCAGTTCTGGGCAGATGTTTAAATCTCTCATGAAGACAACTATCATAAGGTTGCTGCGGTTTGAACAAAGTTGCACGAGGAAGTTTTGACTTTTTCCAGTAGTCATCAGGTGGAGATCCACATAGCTTGAAAATTTTGTGCAATTGCTCAACCTGAAATAGAAACAAGAGGTTCTTTGTAGACAAACTTCAAAGGGAAAGAAATCAAGAAAATTTTCAAGAACTAATTGTTAATGTTGATATCACATTAATTGCAACATGTTGTCTCCCTATATGCATGCTTACTTTTTGCAAGCGATAAGGAACAGAATCAAGATGTGCGAAAGTTTTGATTAATAATTTGTATAGTTTACTTTTCAAACTCCATGGACATTTTTGATCATTCTGGCATTCCAATGCAACTATCACTAACTCTTCCAACTTTAGACAGGTGATGTGTTCAGAGACTACCTCTGTTCTCCCTTGAAGGATGGGTTTCCCAAGGAGAAGCTCGGCGAAAACACATCCAGCACTCCACAGATCCACAGATGCTCCATAATCAGTCGAACCCAGCAAAAGTTCTGGTGGTCGGTACCATAAAGTCACAACACGGCTAGTCAAAGGTTGGTTATGCCCAGAAATGCAGAAATTTGCCAACCCAAAATCTCCAACCTTCAATATACCTTTGTTGTTTACAAGAAGGTTGGATCCTTTTATATCTCTATGCATTACACCCTTTGAGTGACAATGCTCAAGTCCAGATAACAACTGCTTCATGTAGCACTTAATCTACGGAGAAGAAGAAAACGAAACGTCAGGACAAGAATAAAGTTAAAACCATGAAAAGCACGTCACCAGCGTTTGCGTAAAAACGCTCCTAACCCCAGTAGTCAAGCCTTATGGTCATTACAAATAGCTGAAATAGCTGTTTGTGTAAAAACGTTCCTCGTTGGAGCTTTTTATAAAAGAGCTGGTTGAGTTGAATCAGCCAACCCAACCAGCTCATAACCAAACACTAGAATAACTTTTCAATATGGTCAAACCTCTAAAAATGGGTCAATCAGCTGAAAAACAGCTTATAAGCTGTTTACCAAACGCAGCCCATATAATGTAATAAAAGGACTTATTCGACATAATTTATATTGTGATTTGAATTTTTAAAATTTATATTTGAATAAATATAAAGCCATAAAATACAATAAATTTTCTTATGAATCTTGTTTTACTATATTTATTTTGCATGTATCAAAAAATGAATAATGTCTTGATTTATGAATATATTTAGTTAGAATAATTTATAGTTTATCTCATTTCTTATAAACATTTATTTTATAGAAACAGAAGACAAGAAGTTTTTTCTTATAATATTGTTTGTTTAGAGTGAAGATATATTCATATAGATGTTGATACTTCTTACATGCAATACTATTTTGATGTACAGTGTAGTGGTCTTTTATGTATGGAATAATTATATCAACCCAGATCACCCGCTTATAGATATTGTCCGCTTTGAGCTTTGACCTAATCAAGTCCTCACGGTTTTGCTTTTCCTAAGAGCTTCCTAAGAGGTTACCCATTCTGGAACTACTCTCGTCTAAGCACATTTAACCTCGAAGTTCTGATAGAATCCGGTGCGTTGGGCTAGAGTAGTTCCATAATGGATGACCTCCTAGGAAGGCCTCGAGAAAAGCAAAGCCTAATGCACCGGATCCCATCGGAACTCCGAGGTTAAATGTGCTTAGGCGAAGTAGTTCTAGGATGGGTGACCTCTTAAAAAAGTCTCGGAAAAAGCAAAACGTTGAGGGCTTGATTAGGTCAAGGCCCAAAGCGGACAATATCTGTAAGTTAGTAATCTAGGATGTAACAGTAGTATCAGAGCGATAATTTATTTCTATAATTTGATTAAATTGTTTGCATGTGATTGATCTTTATAATTTTTGGAATTGAAAATATGAAGAGTTCATATTATAAACCCAAAGATCTTAAAAGTTCAGACTAGATTCCTAAAACACCCGAAGAACATAATTGTTCTGAAAATCTGCAAATTTTCAATAGCCATAAACATTGGCCTGCGGTTGCCTTTCTATTTTTGGAAATTGGCATGAGGCTGCCTGCTTGTGCGTAAGATGAATACGGCGTTGAGAAAAATCATAGACGCGCTAACGTGCATGAGGAAGCAATTTGGAAACGTTGAAAACCTTGGCAGAGACGTGAATAATTAAGATGATCACCATCTTTATTTGTCCCATCGATGAACAGTAGGTAGGAATAAGGTTTTCCAGATGCTTTTATCTTTGGTTCTTCAAAATGGATTCATGGCCAATAACTGGCGTTGCTTGCATCCTTCAAAATGGATTTACGGTCAATAACTGTCTTGCAAGCAACATGCTACTGACCGGAAGAACACAGCGGTTGACGGCGGCATCCTTGGAGGCCAGGGTTTTTTTTTCATTCTTTAGAAATTAAAAGTTTCTAAAAAGATGAAGAAGAGGAGTGTTTGGCAATAGGTTTAGGAATGAGTTTATTTGGTTACTAGTTTAAGTATGACTTAAACTTAAAAGGGAATTTTTTAAATTAATTATAATGTATTCTTAATTTAATTAATTTCTAAACATAATTTTAAAATTGTTTTAAAATTACAATTCCAAAGATAATTATTTTTCTTAATTTGATTAAGATTAATAATTATATTGATTCTAGTTAATTTTAGAAAAGTAGTTTCTAAAATTAGAATTAATTAGTTTCAATTAGATTGAAATTAATTAATTAGAAAAAAGTTTCTAAAATTAGAATTAATTAGTTTCAATTAGATTGAAATTAATTAATTAAAAATTAGTTTCAATGAGATTGAAATTAATTAATTAGACTTC
>JANPWT010000007.1:24509255-24524615 GCA_024678245.1 Erythroxylum densum
ATATATAGTATTACTTTAAAAAAACCTTTAGTGATATAAGTTTGAGTATTCAATCTTTTTTTTAAGGAAATTCTTCAAAATCTCACTTAGCAATTAGATTTATTACATTATTTGATCTTATGTTATTAAATTCTCCAAAATATATTATTTATAAATTATTAAAACATATAATTTATAGGCTATTATATATTTTTTGTTAGCTCAAGGTTTATTCTTAACGATTTTGATGATAACTATATAATATTTTAAAATTCAAAATGGATTTATTACTAACGAGTTTATTCATAAAAGGAAATAAACTCATAAGAAGTACAATTCTTTTCTTACAGAAACCTTCTTTATGAACTTACCTTATTAAGAACGGTTTATTTGAGATGATATTACTAATTATAAAGGTCAGATATTAAGTCGCGTGATTATTGGAAGGTTTTTGGCAAAGATAACATCGAAGTTATTCAAATTTAAATCTATCTAGTTGACTAAGGATACAAGTGAAGCAACAACTAATTGAAAGAAATTCCTACTTAAGGAAGAGTCACTGCTTTTACGAACACAAATCAATCTTTTGAAATATAACTATAACATCAATTCTTTCGAAAGTGATATCACTGTAAAATCTCTTGTGCTTTAGAAAGGGAAAATATTTTTGAGAGAGATTAGTGTAGCACATATCGAGCAAAATTCATTTTTTGTTGAGAGTTTGTAGAAGCTAGCTAAATACTACTAATTTGGAAGGTTAGAGAAGCTTGAAAAATATTAACTTGTGAGCTTGGAGAGGCTCGTCAAATTATTATATGTTTTTATAGTGACATATTCAAATTGGATACTTGGAGATTGGAAGTAGGCTTAGGTTGTAAGCTAAACCAATATAAATTGACTGCCCTTCTTCTCTTCTCTCTTAACTTTTATATTTTTGCATTATATTGTGTGTGTGTTTATTTCAACAAGAGACTCCTCACTTTTAATAGCTCTTTCTGTTTTCAACCTCAAAGAGGTTCCATTTAGTTTTAAAAGACACCTTCTGTTTCAAATTTCTTTTAATGACTTTTTGTTTAATAGGCTCCTTTCGCTTAAACAATATGTTATCGCATAACAGACTCCTACTCTTTTAACTATAGACATGCTTAGGTCATTACTTCTTGAATTGAAATTAACTTGCAAAATTTTTTTAGTCACACACAATCCACCCCTCTCTTGTGTGTTTGCTTTATCATTTGGTATTAGAATGAGGTTTCACATTTTTGTGTTTAACATCGCGTGATAGATCATGGCAAAGTCTTGAAGGACAATCTGTCTCAAAACCTCTTTAATTCAATGGAAATAACTACTCTTATTGGAAAGAGAGAATAACAATATGTATCTCCAATATGTGGATATCAAAGTATAGCAAGTGATTAAAGTTGGAGTTATAATTTCCAATTTTGATAATGTAGAAGTATGGACTGATGTTGACAGGAGAAATGCACAACTAAATACTAAGGAAAAAACATCACCTAATATATGCGTTACCTTCAGAAGAATACAAAAAGATATCATACTATTCCATAGTAAAAGAATTGTGGGACAAACTTCAAGTTACCTTTGAAGGGATGAATGAGGTAACAAAACATAGAATAAGTCTTTTGGTACATCAATACGAAACTATTGGCATGAAATAGGGAGAGACCATAGGCTAATTCTTCAGATGCTTCAATAACATCATCACCGCCTTGAAAAATCTGGGAAAAATATATCCTAATGATGAGCTCGTAACAAAGATTATAAGGTCACTACCAAAGGAATGGAGACTTAAGGTGAGAGCTCTAAAAATGACAAAGCATCTAGTCACTATCTCACTCAACTAGCTACGAGAAAATATGATGATCTTTGAAACAACTTAGGTGAGATGAAGGATCCTCCTATAGAAAAGGAATGGTATCAAAAGCAATTGTCGAATCAAACAGTGATGAAAGTGACACTGAGTTGTAGATAGATGGAGAGATGATGAATTCAACTTCATGGTCAAAAAATACACACGCTTCTACAAAAAGAAGATAAAAAGGAAAAGAGAAGGAAACAAGAAGGTTGGAAACAACAAGCCCATATCAAAAGGCAGTAATGGCAGTAGCAATACACATACCATTGCAAGAAGCCTATGCAAACTATACCTCAATGTCCTCTCCTTCAAAAGGATAAAATAGAGAATAGTAAACCTAGAAAGCAAGCTATTACTAGAGCTTGTCTGATGAGGATCTTTAAAGCTTTGAAGAAGATAAACCTAAGGAAGTTAGTAACATCTACTTCATGGCTGAATCAGAGGATAATGAGGTATGCTATTCTGACTCTGATATTGATGTTGATGAATTGAAAAATGCATATCATTAATTGTATGAATAGTACAAAAGGTTGATAGTGAAATATTTCAAAGAAGTTGAGAAGTCCAAAAGCATTAATACATCTTTGAAGAGTAAAATTAAATCATTGAAATCAATGAATGAGAATTTGATGACCAAGAATATGTCTCTTGAAGTTAAGTGTAAGAAAAAAATTTTAGAAAAGGAAATACTGGAAGAAAGAATAGCCAAGTTGGAAAATACATCGCTAAAAATGATTATAAAAAGGTGAGGCAGTCGGAAGAAAAAGTCATCACCTTAGAACTTGAGAAAGAGAAAAGTATTGGAAAGATCCTATCTATAGAAAATGATCTAGCAAATTTTGTTGATGGAAGGAACAACCTTGATGCATCGCTTGATAGCAGTAAATGCGTTCTTGATAAAGTCGAAATATGATACAATGAAAACAATAATATCAATCCATACAAGAATTTCTTTGTCAAATCCAACAATTGCCATAGTTAAAATAGTAGGAACGTAATATATGGTAGAAATTTTATTAATTCTCACTCATCTATTCTACGCTTTTACTATAGTAGATATAGTCATATTAGTCATTCTTGTAACTTTCGTAAAATGGTGAAATTATCTCAAATGTATATTTGGAGACCTAAAGGTTAAGCTACTAACTTGAAAGTACCCAGAAAAATTTAGGTTCCTAAAATGAGATAATAATTTTGCATATATGCTTCAAAGCAGAGACAAGAGCAATTCAATGGATAGTTGATAGCGATTGTTCGAGACATATGATAAGTGAAATATTGCATTTCAATTATATTGAAAGGAAAGATGGAGGTAATGTTGTTTTTGTAGACAAAAATAAAGCAAAGGTCACTAAAGTTGGTAAAATTGGTGATTCGAACTCTACTTCTATTGATAATGCTCTCTTTGTTGATGGTTTGAAACATAAACTATTGATTATGAGTCAGCTATATGATAAACGTTACAAAGTCATTTTCTATGCATCTCATTGTGAAATTTTCGATATTCATAATAATAATATTGTGTTTATTGGTCCTAGAAATTAGAATATATATTGTGCTGAACTGGAAGATATGTCCTAACAAAACGTTAAGTGTTTTATCTCTCTAGAAAAGGATTTGTTTGTCTGGCACAGGAGATTTAGATATGCCACTATGAGCATTCAATCAAAATTATCCAAAAATGAGTTAGTAAGAGGACTACCTACTCAAAAGTTCGAAAGCAATCAGGTTAGTGAGGCTTGTTTAAAAGGTAAACAAGTCAGAAGCAGCTTTCCTATTAAAAATGTTGTCTCTACAAGCCAACCACTTCAAATTATGCATATGAATTTACTTAGTCCTACTAGGACTCAAAGTTTTGGTGGTAAATATTACAGTTTTGTTTTAGTAGATGATTATTTTTGGATTTACATGGGTTTATTTTCTATCAAATAAGGATGATTCTTTTGAAGTTTTTAAGAAGTTCTGTAGAAAAATTCAGATTGAAAAAGGATACTGTATTACTTCAATTCGAAGCGATTATGGAGGAAAATTCGATAACAGAAGTTTGAAGAATTCTGTGACAACAATGGTATAACTCACAACTTCTCTTGTCCAAGGACAACTCGACAAAATGGAGTTGTAGAGAGAAAGAACAGAACTTTGGTTGATATGCCCAAGATCATGCTATGTGAAAATGGACTACCTTATGGATACTGGGCAAAAGTTGTATCCACATCCTATTATATACTCAACAGATGTCTCATAAGACCTATTCTAATGAAGACCCCTTATGAGCTATGAAAAGGAAGAAAACTAAATATTGCTTACTTTCGAGCTTTTGGTTGCAAGTGTTTCATTCTAAACACTAGAAAAGACAACCTTGGAAAGTTCAATGCAAGGTCGGACAAAGCTATTTTTTTAGGATACAGTAATGTGACTAAAGGATTCAGATTTTATAATAAAAAACAAAGAAAATAGAAGAATGAATATATGTGGTTTTATAAAGCACTACTGTCGACAATATCAGTTGATTCAGATGATGAAGAGCACCTCTTGGTTCTTAAAAATACATCGGAGCCTCTAACTACAACACCTTCGAATCACAAGATCAAGAAGGTCCCTCTGAAGCTAGGACATAGCAGCAGGAGCCTATGCAATAAAAAATACGGAGAAAATGGAGAGTTTAAGATATGCATCAATACATCCTGGGAGACTCCTCTGAAAGTCTAAGAACAAGATTATTGTCCAAAAACAACTTTATTGGTCTCGTCTCACAAATAGAATCAAAGATTGTTGAAGAGGCCCTTACTGACAAAAACTAGGTTTCAACCATGAAAGACAAACTGAATCAACTTGACAAAAACAAAATCTGAAATCTAATACCTCGTTCTCAAAATTAATTAATCATTAGGGCTCGATGGGTTTTTAGAAACAACTTGAAAAAAATGGTAAGGTGGTAAGAAACAAAGCTATACTTATAGTTCAAGGTTACAATCAACAGGAAGGTATTGATTTTGATGAAACTTATGCACCTATTGCTAGATTGGAATCTATTAGAATCTTACTTGCCTTTGCATGACTATAGAAATTTCAAGTTCATCCAAATGGATGTTAAAAGTGCATTCTTAAATTGTTACATTAACAAAGAAGTATTTGTTAAGCAACCTTTAGGTTTTGAAGATAAAAACCATCCGGATTACGTGATAAAGTTAACCAAAGCTCTGTATGACTTAAAACAGGCTCCTCGAGTATGGTATGAGAGGTTAAGTAACTTTCTGCTTGAGAACAATTTTGAAAGAGGAAAGCTAGATAAAACTTTATTTATTAAGAATGAAGGAGAATGATCTACTTATAGTACAAATTTATGTTGATGATAAAATATTCGATGCCACTAATCCATATTTCTATGAAGAATTCTCAGCATTAATATAGGGGGAGTTTGAAATGAGCATGATGGGAGAATTATCATTCTTTCTTAGGTTACAAATCAGAAAAATAAAAAAGGAATCTTCATTAGTCAAGACAAACACACAAATAAACTCATCAAGAAATATCACTTTGAGAATGTCAAACTGATGGGGTTTTCCCATGTACACTAAAACTAAACTACTGATGGGTTTTCCCATGTACACTGAAACTAAACTTGATAAAGACGAAGAAGGAAAAGCTAAGGATGAGATAAAGTATAGAGAAATGATTAGATCACTACTATATCTTACAAGCTCTAGACTAGACATTATGCTTAGTGTGTGTCTTTATTCACACTTTCAATCAAATCCAAAAAAAATTCACCTTCAATCAGTCAAAAGAATCTTTCGATATCTCCACAAAACTATGGATTTTGATCTATGGTATCAAAAAATTGATTCATTTGACATAGTGGGCTATTTTGATACAAATTATGTAGGTGATAAAGTCGATTGAAAAAACACAAATGGTCACTGACAATTTTTTAGAGGATGTTTAGTATCTTGGTCCTACAAGAAGCAAAAATGCACAGTGCTTTTGATGACTGAAGTAGAATACATAGCACTTGCTAGCTGTTGTGCTCAAATCTTATGGATGAAGCATCAACTACTAGATTTTTCTCTAAACTTTTCTCATATTCTTGTATTATGTGATAATACTGGTGTTATAAATCTGTAACACCCAAATACCCCTAAGAGGATATACAGATTCCACACAAAACATACCTAACACAAACCAAGATACTCTAGAAGTTCCTTGAAAATAAAGCAACATAATTAACATTCATAATTTGTTGAGTTAAAAACAGAACATATCATACATCCTGTACTTATCAAAATACATGCCATAAATTCTAAATTGATCCCATATTAAGGTTATTACAAACCATATACACTAAATTACAAAATGTGTTATCATATTAAGTACAACTCAAAAACAAAGTGAACATTTTCCAAAACAAAACACATCCTTCTTAGCTATTGCGATTGTCTTTGTCCTAGTATCAATTCTTCTTATCAGAACCTACATGGAGGCAAAACCATTGTGCTCAGCATAAAGCTTAGTAGGGACTAACTAAACAAGATATCAAATGGCAACTGCTTTTAACAGTCGTCTAGCATTCACATGTACTGAAATGTCATATTACAAACAATCTTTAATTGCTTAATTTAAAGAGTAATCCAAACGTTATTTGTATTAAAATAGATTATAATACATCAGAACAGGATATTCTTGTGTTAGAACAAAACATGTAAGTATCAGAACAGAATATCATTACTTCAGAACGGAACTCAAAATCTCATAACATGATATTGTTAGGTCAGAATAGAACTTAACTTGTATTAGATTAAACTTATTTGTGTCAGAATAGAATTTAGCTTGCATTAAAACGGATCGTATATCAGAACACAAACAAATTTTCTTGTTAGTCCTTTTTACAGAAGTGGGTAACGGGACCAAAATAAGAGATACCTATGATTGGTATCACAAAATAGAAGAGACTTATGTCTTAGCAATAGAAGACACTAAAGTGTCTAATATCAAAAGTGCTAATCTTGGGAGACATCTTAGTGTCACAGGAGCAGTTGTAGACCCTTCTAGGCATGCCTATTTACCTACAACTAGGACTTGGTAGGTTTAAAACAAAACATTTACATTTCAAAATCCTCATGTAAAAGTTATATTGCAAAACATATGACTTTATTCCATTTTGCTTAACTATTCATTGACATTTGATCAAACTTAACATGCCTTATAATTATAAGCATTTGCAATGATGCACCAATGGATGGATACATTAAGTAATTACATATTACATTTACTCACATAAGTTCCCAACTCATAAACATTCATAACTAACACATTATTTTTGTTCTTAAAATCACATTAGCATTCATAAGTAAACTTCATTCCTTTAATAACTCATAAGTTCTAAAATTAGACACTTTGTTATCAAATAATACCTTCCTTAAGTTAGTACTATAATTAAATAATCGAAACCTTATTTAACCTATAGCCAACTAATCTCACATTAAACTAGGTTCATTTTACACTTTAATCAAGTCCAATTACATCATTAAAAAGTTACTTAACCTTATATAGTCTAACAAGTGTACAAAACCAACCTTTTCCCTTCCAAAGCATTTCCCACAACCATGGGAAGGTGCCATGAAAATCTTTTACACAAGATAACTTACTCTCTTTGTTAATCTCTGATATTCATAAGATTGTATTGTCCAGAAATCTCCATTTCTCTTGCATCTCTTATCTTTGCACTGCATTACGTATCTGAAGATTGTCCAAGTTGACTCTTGATGGGGGGCCTCTGCCATTCTTGTTGGGCTGTGGGTTTGCATCTCAATTTTTTTCTTTTCATGCCTTCTGTTGTTTGAGGCTTAATATCGCCTCTCAGCTCCTCATTTTCTTCCTTTTACTTTTGTAGTAGCTTATTTTCTAGTTTGTATGTTAAGACCTCCTTCTTATCATACACCTATGTACTATAATTCTTCTTTCATTTATTCAAAATAAAAACTAATCTCACATCAAACTAGGTTCATTTTATACCTTAATCAAGTCCAATTACACCATTAAAAAATTCCTTAACATTATATAGTCCAACAAATATACAAAACCAACCTTTTCCCCTTCCAAAGCATTTTCCACGATCATGGGAAGGTGTCATTAAAATCGCATGATCGACCTTCATTTTGTTTCCAAATTTAACTCCTTCATACTCCATCCAACACGCATTCACTAAAGTCCATCAATTTCACTTCAATTCTACCTTATTCATGCTTCAATCCCTTATTAAATTCTTGTCCAAATTTAATTAAAATATCATTCATTAGGCAACTCACAAATCATTATCTTTTATACATCAAAACCAAAATAGAATTTGCCATACAAGGATCAATTTTCTAGGACTCATTTATCATCATCATAACACGCATTCCATGCCAATTCAATCATCATAGAACTTATACCAATACATGCTATCAAGTTTAGAATTCCCTTACCTATTTAACTTCAAGTTCCTTCTTCAAAGAAAAAACTAAACTAGGCTTCCAAGAAAAAAAACACCATCCTAAGATCAAGGTGAAATTAGGATGATCTTAGCACTGAAAAGGTAGCAGCATAGAGGATAGCATGAGATAACTTTCTTGATGCAATATTTGGTAAAGAGTTTGGAGAGTTTATGCATAGAATTGGTAAAAAAAATTCAGAAGCTAAGTGAGGGTAGGTGATTTCAGTGGAGAGCAAGAATGAGAGCTATAGAAACTTCCTTGTAAGAGCTTAACACCTAAGTTGCTAGGTGTCACTCTCATAACATGGAATTTGTCACCATTGAATGTGTCCCATTTGTCCATTCCACAAGCTGCCAAATGTCACAATCCTACCAAGCTATTTGTTAGTTAATCAATGATGCAAAATGTCATTCAACTATACTACCATTTGTCCCTTATTTACTTATGCTAAATTTCACTAAATGTATAGGATTAGTCATCCAAATTTTCATGTACCAATTTGTCTTGCCACTTGGACATTTTCCTAGTTCAAATGTACATTTTAATACAACAATTTTCTAATGGTACCAATTAATTCCAAGTTATTAATTATGGTTTGATGGACCATAGATTCAAGACATATTCAATTGACAATCATATCACAATTTCCATACCTATCACTTTTACTTTCATGGACATGTAGCATTTCAACTAAGGTATGGTTTAGGGCCTGACAAAATCTTTCTAACAATCTTGTGCAACACTCTAGGACTAAGCATATAGAAGTTAAACATCTTTTCTTAGAGATCATATTTTTGAAGGAACTATTGATCTTTGCATGTTAATACTGAGAATCAAGTAGCTGATATTTTCACCATGCTACACTCTAAAGATAGATTTTTCATGTTAAGAAAAGAGCTTGGTATGTGCAAACTCTTTGATATTATTTCAGCGTGAATTCTCTCTTATACTTTTCATTGCAATTCATAGGCTCCTTTTATTGTGTTTCTTTGGTAACTCTCTCTCAGTCTAATAGGCTCCTTCTATTGTGTTTTCTTAGAAACTCTCTCTTAGTCTAATAAACTCCTACTAATTTTAGACGACTCCTTTTAATAAAAGTAGGGTACAGGTGTCCTAAAAGAAAATTATTCATGACGTCATTTTAGCTCTTAAAAATGGGCACATTGTTTTGGTAGCTATCTATACGTGACTGACAGAAGAAGCGCAAATGATCGCACTCCCACTTTTAACATGTATGACTGTCTATTATCATAATCATAATCGTTATCTTTTTAAGAAGTTTTGTTCCTCCTATAACCTAATTTTCTGCCTTCTCTCTGTTCTTTCCTTCTGCATCCAATTTTTCTACATTCTCTCAAATTTTTCTTTCCAATAATCTATAATGGAAAGAACAAAATCAAAAGGACAGAAGAAATTTTTTGCTTCAACTCCTAGCCATAACGAAACACCTAGTCATGAACAAACATTTACTTCTGATTCCTTATCCTAGTCTCCTATAGTAGGTTCTTTGGACACTACTACCAAACAAAAATACCCAATCAGGAGACCCCAGAAGATAGGAAAAGGAAGATTGTTACTCTATTGTCTTTAGATTATCCTAATTGCTCTTAAGAAGACAAAGAAGAAACAATTGAAAAATAAAATGCCTCCGAATCAGAAGAAGAAAGTGAAGAAGAAGAAGAGACTTTCAGTAAGGGGGAGTTATTGAAAGATGTGAGATTCCATTTACCAATTCTGTCCCTAATCTACTCCAAAAACTTTCATAATTCCTAAACCTAGTTCCAAAGAAAAGAAAGTTCCTGAAGTGCATTAGGAAATAAATGACGATGGTCCATCCTTCTTGGTTAGAAAGCAGACCATAGACTGGAGGAATTGTTACAAAACAAGCTCCATAAAAAGAAATTGTTGAAACAGAAAAAGAAGAATCAACAAAAAGGAAAAGAGAAGAAATAAGAAAAGGGAAAGAGCCTAGGGATGAAGCACCTATAGCTAAAGAAAATCTTGAGGGCCTTATTGCTGAAAATGAGATTCCCTATGAAAAAACTTTCTTTAAAGAAGTTCCAAAGCGAAAAAAAGTCAAAAAATAAGAACTGTTGTGCAAAAGAAGGGAGAATTGTTGACACCAATAAAGTTGTTTCGATAAATGGAAACAGAAGCAAGGTACAAGATGTGCTATAAAGAAAGAAAGGTGGCAGTAGGATGCATCTTACCTCTTAACCTATTCGATGATAATTCTTATCACACCCTTCTTTCATGTTGTTGATTAGGAATTTTTTTAAAATTTGGACGAAACTATATGTGATGAATTGGTGAGGAGTTTTTACACACATATGAGAAGAGAGGAAATAAATGGGAAGCTTGCAGTCATCTCGTGGGTACGTGAGTGTGAGATCTTAATTACAAAAGTAACATCGGGAAACATTCTAAGTGTCATTTTAGTTGGTAGAACTGACATTTTGTGCCACAAGTGGGACATTATTGACATTGATTTGGAAGAAATTGTGGACTTTATATGTCTGCATACTGAAAATGCCCATGAATGGAGGTCGATGTGTAGAAATTTGGATCTACTGCCTAGATGTCTTATATCAGTATCAACTACCTCAATCTTTCCAAGAAGTAGCTCAGTAGAATGATGCAGTCTCCTGGATACATTTGTGGTATATAATATATTGAAGGGTAATCAAATGAATCTCCCAGTAATGATCCTTAAATACATGGTAGATAAGGGAACCCACAAGAACACTACTATCCTAATGCCTAATACAAGTTAAAGAAGAAACATCTAACAAGCCCCTAAATGACTTTAATAATAATTAAGAAAGAGAAGTAAGATTGATACTGAATCACCAAAAGGGTGACGTAATACACGAGTGTGAGAACCTTAAGTATAGACAACCGCATGAGAATCTAAATTAAGTGATCCAAAATCAAATCAATAAAAGCAACTAGTTAACTATAGAATGTTTAAGAAATTAATGCTAAATTTACACAAATATTAAGAAAAAAGATAAATATGCTACCGCATCTCATTCACATAAATAATGAACAACATCAATCAACCCAGATCCAAAAATACCCCAAAATCATAAAATTTACTGGAAAACAACAATTTTGCCCTTCAACAGGAGTAGGTTTTAGAAACCTGAATCTTCATGGGGTCAAAGGGTTTGCTTAAGAGTGACACCGAAATAAGAAGGGAACATAGTCCAGTGTGAAAACAATGATAGAAGGAACGATTTTCAACACCCAAAAATAATCTAGACTGTAGCGTTTGCTAACTATAATCTTTGTAAATTATGAGCAATCATTTAATGGAGAGAAAAAAGTTACAGTAAAGGAAAATAAGCAAAGAGGAGGGACAATAGTCAAATCCAAACTCACCAACCAAAGGGTGGAATGAATATCCTAAAAATCCTTCAATAGTTCCAAACTCACCAAGCAAAGTGTGGAATGAGTGTCCTAAAAATCATTCAATAGTTCACCAGATACTAGACAAACAAATCCGCAAGTCAGAACCTTAAACATCAAAATTAGGCTATCAAAAATTGGATATTTGTCACTAAGTATGATACGTTGAAACCAACAAAATGGAAATCGGAGAAGTTGAAAACAATTTATGGAATAATGTAGTTTGGGAACCTATTTTTCGAAACGATGAGGATATTGGTTCTTGAAACAAAGATGAGGTTTTAGAATATAAGAACAGAGAAGGAAAAAGAAAAGATTTTCCTTTGTTTGTCTTGCAAAATTGAGAGCTTTGTGATGAGACCGCACAAATGAATGAAAGAAATGAAGAGAAATGAAGATAAAGAAACACACCACAACCAAAATGAAGTGAATGTACAACAATACAAGCAAACCGAGGTTGGAAGAACTCAAAAAGCAATGTCTCGATAAAGAGTGATCGTGGCATATACTCCTTCATATGGCATATGAAATCCAAATGGTTCCTTCCGTATATCAAAAGTCGAGAGCATAATTATGTATATATATTAAAAAAATCAGGAGTTGTCAAGGCAAGGCCTGTTCTAAAGAGTTGTTAACAAAGTCTAGGCACATTATGATTCTTGGAAAATGACTATGTCAAGATGTGTATCAAGTCTATCATCTCTCCTTTAATTTGATACTTGAATCTAGTGAGCTTTATTTTGCCAATGTATCTTAGTTGCACTATAACTTTATCAAAATGATAGTGTAGGATATACAATGGAACATCCATGTTCTAGATACACAGGGTCCTTGAATTGATAGATGCAACTTGTTAATTATCGCATGCATTGGTTTGGCAAACAGCAACTAACACAAGATAAACATTAAGGAAACATATTTAGTTACCAGTTGATATTCAAGATCCCATTTGGGGAGCTTCAATTAAGCCATGTTTCTAGCTTGTGATGGATCCATCGACTTTTGGTAATGGACTGAGCATTTCCCCCAAATTTATGGTTACTAAATACATAATCATTAACCAAATGATAATAAATTAGTCAGGTCCACAGAGAATGGCATATTAAGCCACAAGGCATTACAAAAATGTAGCAAATGCACTCATAAACTAGAGATGATGGTTGGTTGGATCAATGAACAATATCCATGAGGTGGCTAACTTACCTTGACCACAACTACCATGTGTGCCTAAAGCATTTGCTCTTCTTATGTATTATGGCAAAGAAGAAGTGACTATTTTCATTTAATTTTTTAAATAATCAAAACAAATATTTGTTTTATTGACATAATGGAAAGAAGTGAGAGTAATGTTACAACAAGGAATAAATAATAACTCTTTTATCTACCTAACATGGGTTAGATGTAAAGAAAGCTCTCCTCAACACATACTTAACAACAAAATTAATTAAGGGTTTTTGTTAGACCCCTAAATTTAGAAGATAGAAACAAATAGGTGTTGGTGAGCTTTGGTCAATATTTGATGAGGGAAAGTCTTGCAAATAGGCAAAACATACGTTCGATGTAGACGAAATCTTAAGAGTAGGTTAGAGTTGCTATATGTAAGTGCACATTGGAGAAAATTTTGGATAATTAATGAAATTCATATGAGACATTGACAATGATACGTTGAAGTACTCATGAAGGCACAAGACTTCAACGAGAAAGTTTACAAATAAGAAAATCCTGCTAAGGTTTTATACAAGTTGACTCATATTGGTAATATATTTAGTCATATAGTAATGCGACTACATTTTGAGTGTATTTGAATAGTCCATGGACTAAGATGTTTCGAGGTAGCTAATCAAAGATTCAACAAAGCACTTGATCAATCAGAAGATAATGACATAGCATCACATGACCAGAACATAGAGTACTGGGTTAAGAAAGTGAGATCACTTCTTAAGATCATGTAAAGTGGGGCAATGATGGGAAAGAGAGTGGACATTTTTCAAAATTGAGCCATGTCCATGTGTCGGACACCCACCTGATGCATGGTGGACATATGACTAACATATGTCCGTACGTGTCGAAATTAAAAAATAATTTTTGTCAGATCAGACATGGCTCAGACACGTCTGGAGATGATCAGACACGACTTAATGGAATATATGCTCCATATTTTTTGAGAGGGGCTTATAAAGTACCAAATATTTATGAATTATCAAGATGTTGGAAGTCTTGAAACACATCAATCAATATATATCATATTATGAATTCTGAATTTTTTCTTAATTCTAAATTTTATAATATGTGTGTGTGTGTGTGTGTGTGTGTACACCAAATTTTAGAAGTTGGTGTATGTGTACACCAAATTTTAGAAGTTGGTGTATCCCATGTCCGCATTCGTGTCCATGTTGTGTTGCGTGTCCGTGTCTGTGCTTCTTAGCTCTCCACTGTAGAGGAAGGCATTTAGTTTTATATTTTTATCTTGTGTAAAGTGTTGTGTATTCAATCAATCGTAAAATAATTGTTAGAATGTTGCGAGAGTTTTAAGTAGAGAAATTTTTAGTGTTTATTGTAGAATGTTTCAAATTAAAAGTTGCCCAAGTCCTTGTATTGTTATTTAACAACAAAACATGGCTTTCATATCTCCCTTTTTTAATCCAATTTTTAAAACTAAATTATGCATATACTTGTGAATTGAATCTATGGAAAGTACTAATGTGATTGAGATATTAGGAAACTTAACAAAAAGTTGTTTGAAGATTATGAAAAAAAAGATGAGTTAGGTTTTGACAGATAAAAACTAAACTGTCATGAGTACTTTTGACTAGTTCCCCCATGCTTAAAGAGATCCCTGTGACAATTAATATACTTGAGAAAATCTTTAGGGAGCTTGAAACATGGAGAAGAGGGTCAAGGATGAAAAACCCAATGATTGAGCCCAAGTTTATTATATAAATTTGTGACATTTTCATGATTTTGACTACACTTCTTGGCTCCTATTTCTAGATTTTATGCTTTAATTGACTCTTGAGTGTCTATCTTTATTTTACATAGTTTGAGAGTAAAAATTATCATAAATCAGTATTAATTGCACTAATTAATATTTTGAGAACAATTGATACTGCAAACTACCATTCAATCATTGTAGGAGACTCAAAGAGAAGGGACTCAAGAAGAAGATGTAGAGTCAAAGAAGGCTAAAGTCAAGTCAACAAGTGAACAGGCGTAACAGGAAGTTCGTCGTGGCAAAAGGGACCTATCGCCGAGGTGAAATATGAAGAATTCCAGGCTGAACTTTCGAGAAAAGTTCACCGGGGTGAAAATTAATTCTTTCGCCGCGACAAAAGAACCAGCAATGAAACAAAAAAAATATTTCAGGAAAAGTTCACCGCGGCGAACTTATCTGTCATCGCGGTGAACCTTTGAAAACTCAAACCATTTCTAGAAATTTCACATACTGTATAACTTGACCCAGTAACCCATTTTAAGAAGAAACCTATTTTTGGATAAGTTGGAGACAGCTGACATATATATACATCAATATTCCATCAGTTGAAAAGGGGAGAGGACACGACACACTTCACAGTCTTAACACCCACGGTTCCTTTCGGGGTTCCGGGGGGGGGGGGGACCGCT
>JANPWT010000007.1:24566462-24576967 GCA_024678245.1 Erythroxylum densum
TTACTTAATTATGATTAATGTTGTGCCTAAAGAAAATAAAGGGGATTTAAGTTTTATTATATGCATATTATGTTATAATGTTAAACCATAATTAAGTTACATGGGCCAAGTAAGAGATTGTTAGATAATTTCATTATGTGGCCCATATATTTTGGTTTAATCATTTAAGTATATTAAATCCCATTAGTTATTTGAATAAGAGATATTCGGTTTAATTAAAAATAAGTAATATGATGTATTTACGTTGATGGAATGTAAAAATAAGGATAATGAAAAGAGGTGTTATTTGAATTTTAAATGATAATTACTTCATCTCTCTCTCTACCTATTAAGTCTTTATTGTATCTCTCTCCATTAGATAACATACCAAAAATAGAGATTATCTGTTCAGAAAGTATCGAAAATACGATGGATTAAGGTATACTTATGTTATTGTGAAAACTTATTAGATTATAAGATCTTGCAATTTATCATGTAAGAAAGATTACACGAAGTTCTATAATGAGTTATATATATATGCTTTTAAAAATGAGGTCTATTTTATGAGTTATGTTAAAATTTAAATATAGATTTTAGAAAAAGGGTTGAATTTTAGTTGAACTTATCCCATTACAGTTGAGAGAATGTTGTATCTTTTTGGCAACTAGTTTTCATATACCTTGTTAATGACAACCCAATAGTTGGCTAGTTGCCAGTAACTAAAGCAACGGAGAATCTTCAAGAAAATATGAATATGCTGCAAATTTTGATCCTCTTGGTTATGATACATTGTCATTATTCTTCTCAACACCAAAATATACTCTTCGTTGAGACATTTATTAGGTTATTGACAAAATGCTACTTTGAGAAAATCGCCCACTATTGAAATTGTCTTGCATAAAATGGTTTTTATATAAAATGAATATGTAATTTAATATTTCAAAATTTTGAATTAAGTTATTGGATTCTAATTTTAAAATCTAATGAATTTTATGGTTAATAATATATAATTATGTATAAGTGCATTATATAATTCTGTAAAATTATGAGCGATAACTTAAAATAATTTTATTAAAACATATATATGGTTGGCAAGAACTTTAGTTCAAACTTGAAAATTAATCACAATAGTTTTGCTTTTCCTATATAACAACAGTGCAAGTGTCTTCAACTGAAATGGAATCTATCCCAAACAAATTTGTTGAAGTATCCGAGAATTCGACTCCAATAAAAACAATAATGTGTTTGGACTTGTACATGATAAAGGAAGCAACAGCCGATTGGGGTTGGAATGCAACGTTCCAATTGCAATTTTACGACTCATCCTAAAAACTTTGAATGTGACTGATCAAAAATGGAAATACCATTCATTCAAAGTGGGCACTTCAATGGCTTTGTAAGATGAGGAATTGGTAGCAAAACATCGTAGTCTCCATTTTGATTAACAACTCACCACCTCGTTTTTTTCCGGCGGTCAAAAGTGTCTATATTAGTTGCCAAGCACCATGAAGATGCAACTTTCGGTCCGCTTATATCTTCCCGGAATTTAGTTTGTTACCTCTTCCAAGCTTCACTTCTACCTTTCTCTAAGCTTCACTTCTACCTACTCTAAGCTTCACTTCTACCCTTTTCAGCTTTCTCCAATTCTCCAATTGTCAGTTTCAGAAAATAGATATTGGTATGTTTCTGTACTTTTAGTTGCATGCAAATTAACAACCATATCACACCGTAATACTTGCAAGTCAAATGTGACTTGTATCTGTAGCAGATTGGCTCTTTGGTGAAATTTGTTTGTCTTCTTTGCAACAATATATGGGTGAGATCGATTCCAGATCCATTGAACCGGTACAAGTTGCAGTGACCCTCTTTGGCGAGCAAGGTGATCATCAGAAGAAACAACAGCCTAGTAGGCATACCACTGGTAACAGTAGGGAGGTGAGAAGTTAGGAAATAGGTTTTACATTTGGAAGCTTCTGTTCTCTAGATAAGACTGCAGGTTGGGATCAAATTTTAGTCGTTTTATCTTGTTCTTCAACATCTAGATTATATGTCTGCTGATGTAGTTTTTAGTCTGAGTTTTCTGGTGCTGAAATGTTGTTCGGAATTAGAAGTCGATCCTGGTGTTAATTTTTTAATAAGATTCACATCAGAATGACTTACGTAGGCTGATTCATGTCCCTCCAGAAAATGACTGTTCCTGATAATTGGTACAGATCAATGAGTAGGACCTAGCAAGGTTAAGAAAGAATATGTCCTATTTGGACTTCAAAAGCAAGATACTGAAAGATTTCGTGTCAATAGTTGTCATCATGCTATTTCTTCTTTCTTTGACTCCAGGGAATGGGAAAAGAGAAGGATGTTGATAATCTGTTAAGGGATTTGACCAATTTCAAGGTGCAGTTGGAGGCAAAGGACTCTGCGTACCGGGAACTAAAGCTTAGTCTAGAACACTACCAGAAAATAGCCGAGGAGCTTTCCATACAGCGGAAGAATTCGGAGCTCGAGAGAGATGCCTGCATAGAGGAGTTGAAAGGAGCCAGGTATAGGATCTGTGAACTTGAATCCAAGGTGCAGGAGCTTGACGATCAACTGCTAGGAACTGAGGAGATAAGGGACCAGCTTTCCTGTGCTCTATGCAAGTTAAAGTCTGCACAGGCAGCGGTCATGAGCATTGAAGCAGAACTTGCTGCTGCCAGGGATGAGAAGCTGATGGCATTGACAAAGGCAGAAGTGATGGAAAGTGCTGCAGCCATGGAAAAGGAAAGGGTTGAACAGCTCTTAAATTATCTCACTGAGCCGAACGAAACCATTTTCAAGTCAAAACTTGATGTCGCTGAAGAGGTAAAAGAGAAGGTAGAAACTTCATCAAAGAAAGATTCTAAGGCAGAGCTAGCAACAAAAAGAGCACGTCAAACACAAAAGCAGGTAGAAGAAATGAAAAAGCAAGTGGAAGACTTGAAAAATCAACTACTGGAGAAATCTTTATTCGTCGATTCCATGCAGATGAATCTTGACAAAGCTCTGTATGATGCAAGAAATGACATGGAGCAGCTTAAAGCAGATCTTAAAAGCAAAGAAGAAGAAACCTCTGAGCAGGTATTTTACATAGAGGCATTGAAAACTGAACGGAATCGCTTACAATTTGAGGTAAAGGGTGCAAATGATGAGGCGAGAATCTTGAAAATTGAAGGCGAAATGCTGGCAACTGAATTGAAGAAAACAAAAAATGAAATGTCCCAAATTAAGGAACAAGATAATGAAGCACAAGTTGAGATAGCATTGTTGAAATCTAAGCTCCACAGAAGGGGAACGCAACTTGCAGCAGCTAAGGCAGTCGAAGCAAGAGCTGTGCTGACCAAATCAAGGTCACATCGTCAAGTTCAGGGAACAGCAGTTGAAACAGAAGAATCCAACAAGGGAAACCAAAGATCAAAACAAGTAGCAGATGAAGTAACCGGTGAGTCTGACAATGTTAGCTTGGAGGAACCTCAATATGAGAGCCCTTCTGATATTGCAGAAGAGTCAGAAGTTGAAGTTGAAAGACGAGATAAAAATCATGGCAATATCACAATCTCACTTGAAGAATATGATTCATTGATTAGAAAAGCTGAAAAGGATGATCGATATTTAGGAGAGGATCCAAGTCATTCAACCTCCGAAATTGAGCATGAAGTGGAAATACTGAAGAAGGAGCTGCAAATTGCTATGACGAAAATCATGGATCTCAGGACTCGGTCAGAACATGCTGTAACTAGAGCAGAAGCTGCAGAGAAAGCAAAAGTTTCACTCGAGGATCAGATAAAGCAGTTGCGAGATCGGAAGAAGAGAAGAAGGGCTGCATTAGCTTCACTGAAGCAGGAATCTTCATCGAATGAGACTAGTATTATCACATTTGCTAGTTCACCAAAAAAATGTATGCCACTATCTGAGTTTCTCAATATAAAATTGTAATATCCTAAGCGGGTGTGGAAGTAATTTTCAGGCCATTGGTATTTTTGTGCTGAATGGCAACGATCCAGTCTTTCAAAGACCTTAAATGACGAATACAAATTCTGATAGGAGGCATTGTAACATTGACAGTATCAAAAGCTATAGAAACCCATTTTTATACATATTTCTCTACTGCTAAATTAAATTCTATCTTGAGCCATGGATGTTCTGCAACAAATCAGATGATGCTGCATTTCATCACAGGCCAGTCTTTCATCAGTAATTTCACCGTCACATTCTCATCTGTTTCATTGCTTTAGAATACAAGTAATTATTAACTGTATTCTTGAGTGTACGACTCAAGTTTGTAATTTTCAATAGATATTAACATCGAGCAATTGTTGCTTATGAAATAAACAGTGGCTTCAGGATCTGCAAATAGAATTGAATAAAGGGTGATGACTTCTGATGGATCAAAATTTCAAAAACTAACCTTTCTTACACACTGTTTCCATTTTCCACATTCAAAATTTTCCTCAGAAAAGTTAATTGTCAATAAAATTTAACAAATTATTTGTGTAAATAATTCTCTAAATTTTTTATTTATTTTTATTATGATTACAACTATTAGATGCATTATATTTTTTAATATTATATATAACCGTTATTTAAAGTTACTTATTCAAAAATTTATTTGCCTTTACATGTTTATATTTAATTGATAAATTAGAAGTTTTCTTTATTATCCCAATATCATAGTATTCAATATTAAAAATTTGAATTAGTCTCCATTATATTTACTTAATAAAATTGCAAGCATAATGTACAACAATTTTAACAAATAAAAATAATATAATTATTTGGCTGTTACAATTATTCCATATGGGTTATTTAGTTACTCCAACATTCACTACAATAAAATATCATTTACTGACGGAAAATGTTTGTATTCTGTCGGTAATATTAATTAGTGACGGAATCAACCGATATTCCATCAGTAATATTAATTAGCGACAGAATCAATCGACGGACAACACGCATCATTAAAACAGCCACAGGTATATCTACCGACGGACATATTATGTAACTGTCGGTAAATTTACCGACGAATATCTTTGACCATCATAAATTTACCTAAATATTTTCTGACGACACTGTTTATTCCATTGGTGAGATTTTCGACGGTTATAATTGACCGTCGGTGAGTATACCGGCGATTCATAAAATCCTGACGGTTAAGTTGGCACCGGCTTGCAATATTACTGACGGAACAAAGAGTAACAGTAAGTAAATATCTTACATTTTACCAATGGTTTATAATGTGTTGTCGGTAAATATAGTGCATTTTACCGATGGACTGTTTTTTTCGTTTGTAAAGAAAATTAAAATCTTTTTTAAAAATCATAACATTAAATTTTATTTCATTATCTTAAGATTAATGCATAATTTTATCTGTGCATAACATTTTGATTTGTTTACATATTTAATTTGTTTAAATAGAAAGTTGATTGATGACATAAAGTTAAAATTATCTTAATTGATAATAAAAACATTATAGTGTACATAATAAGTCTTTGTAATTCAAAGCAAATGACTACAATAATCCTATTAATCTGGTGACCGCAGATGCTCTGAGGTGCTACCCATTCTCTTCAACTCATCTAGCTCATGTCTCATCTGAGCTATGTACTCCATCAATGTCTGCACTATGGTCCGAAGCTCATTGACTTCACTAGTTGTCGATCGTCTACTAGATGTTGTTGTGCTAGATGTGGAGGATTGCAAATAACATGTGTTTACAAATGAACCTAACCCGATGATCCTTTCATGATGGTCCCTACCATCCATTACATCAAGATATGTCTGACTCTCATCAACAACTTGTTCGTGTTAAAACTGTCGCTGAATGCTTTCTTGTATTTAGTCTTATTAGGAGGCAATGTTTATATTAATAAGTGATAATTATTAAGAATTAATATTAAAACATAAATTTTACATACATTAAGTTCTCTACATCGGGTGTTTACGAATGCCTCACCATCATGCTTCTTAGTGTGAGTGTGCAAAAAGAGCTGATGGGGTGTACGCCTCATGCCCATAGACTTTTCCTGCATAAGAATAAAATGTTATAAGTGAACTAGAATTTATAAAAATTTCAACAGAATTTCTTATATTTTTATGATATTTACTCCCTGTTGAGCAAAGAAAATAACTTAACACAATCATATATGGTATGAGACATTTATACTTATTATCATTATCCATAATATACATATTTTCATTCCAAAATTCACAAATCAATTTAAATTGAAATATAGCAAAGTAAAACAATTAGAATATGAGTGTAAAGTTTAGATACTTACAACTCTCTCTACATGCTCGCGGTGGATAATATAGCCTCCCGTATGTATGGGAAGACTCTCTTCCCCTATTCCTCCATATATGTTAGTCAAGTTACGCTCTAATATGGACATTGCATCAGTTGATGTCTAATACTGTCACCAATGACTTCATATTTGCTTAGAAATATAAGGAGGTCGTACACCAGTCTTGTGTATCGTACCAGTAAAGTCACGATAATGTGTATGTGCTCGTCTCTCTCATACTTTATGTATGACTGCGTCAAATTGAGAATCCAAAAAAAAATCTTTCTGAAATAAAAGGGAAAATTTGATAAATACTTATAGTGTAATAATATTTATCTAATTAATGTATACAAATCAATTAAAAAAAGAAAATAATTTTTTATTGTACCTCAAACTCCTGAAAGTAAAATTTCTTTGTGGCCTAAGAGATATTCTTCCATACATAACCCTCAAGATCAATTTTCTCCTTAAATTTACACCTCATGTTTCTAGAGCACGATCTAGACAGAATCAACCTAATATAAAACAAATAATTTTATACCATTTGCAAAAATTTAAACTATAACTTAATTATAAACATATAGTGTTTCATGTAATTTTACTTACAGATTATTAACAATTGTTATGTAAATTCTTCCATCAGGTTTCTCAGCTCCAGACTGGCAGCCGTCTCCTTCATCCACTATAGGGATAGTGGATGATGTAGGAGTGGTAGATGGTGTAGCGTCATGAACATCAGGTAATGCGTCACCTGCAACTGTAGTAGATGGAGGGGGAGGAGGTGATTCAGTTGTTGGTACAGAGTGTGATGGTTCACCTTGACAGTAAGTACCTCCGAATCGTTGTCTGAACCTGGGTCGCATTATATCACATTGTTTCTTTGATGACATATTTCAACCTAAAATTCATTTTTATTGAATTTTCTAGAAATATAAGAATTTGAATTCAATATTTTACACAATATATTGAAAAGGAAATAAGGAGAGTTGTTAAATATAATATTCAATTACAAACTTTGAATTAGAAGGTTAACAATTCTTATAGTCATAGAACACGAACAATAACAATCCACACTCGATAGTACGTAGTTTGACCCCTAACTAGTAGAGAGGTTGTTTGATAAATTCTTACAGATACAACAATAAATCAACTTTAAAGTTGAGTCCAGTTTATTGCATCGATAAATGACAATGATATTGTTATTTTCTAAGATTTCAAGTGACATGAGAGTCAGTAAAGGTAAATGAGTCCCCGATGTCTGGATTTCCAAGAAGGGTCCTTACATATTTGAAGGCACCATTTGAAACAATTATAGTTCTTCCCTCAGGTGTAAGGTTTTTAACACCTTCTTGCAACAACATTTTTGTTATAGCTAAACCTGCAGAGGATACAGTGAATGAGTCGCTAGATTTAGTATGCAAGACAAACTCTCCAGATGAATTGCCAATACGAAACGGTTTACCTAATACACATTCAGTATACAACTTAAATATTGTCATATTAGTAAACTGTTAAATGAACCAAAATTGAAGTGACATGCATACGTGAATGTCCAGACTAAGTTTGTGGAATTGAGGAATTTCCCAAAACAACCAATTTTCCTAATCCTTTATAGACTGTTGGGACATCGCTTCCGCCTCCATGGGCATACATGTCATTTTCAAGAATCAAGGAAGCTTAAAACAACATGTAGTATATACCATCAAATGTGAATATATATAATAGCTTCATAAAAGGAAATGATGTACCTAATAAGGAAAGTGAAGTTGTTCAAATGATACTAAACATCTTGAAGCAGAAGATCAACCATGTAAGGCAAACAATCATTAGTGTATGAAGTGGAGATTTTTTTTGCACTGTTTATTTCTTCAATAGGGACAATTTTGCCACATTCTTCCCAACAGAATGAATTAGTACCATCAGGAACTGGTAGCTATGTTGACATTCTTTGATTAATAATGTTAAGAGGTATATTATGCAAATGCCAATTTAGAATAAAATGACGATATGTTCAACTCCAAGCTCGATGATAAGTGAAAGTAGTCTAGTTTAGCATTTATACATCTTCAATGTGCCTAATGATATGAATTAATATATCCACTCTAGACATCTTTAGTAATATTTGATTGAATTTTCTACAAATATAAGAATTTGAATTCAATATTTTACACAATATACTAAAAAGAAAATAATTTATTAGTTTAATATAATATTTAATTACAAACACAAATTAATCACTATCATCACTTAATTGTAAATTACAATCATCTTCTTTTCTGAAGAATAAGAATCAAACTTAGGCTCCTCTTCAGATCTCTAGCCCTCGTCATCCTCTAGGTTTAACTTTGCAAACAACCAAATAATCTGACTTATTTCATCATAGTTGGGGAAAATGGACATAATACACCTGAATTACTTGCATTGCTAACACAAAAGGTTCAAATTTTCTCAATCTTTTTTTATTGTTGATTTCAACTAGATTTTATCGGCTACGCACTTTTGTACCAATATTTGAAGTTGGATCAAACTAATCATACTTAAATATCATACTTCGCTTTATTGATAATATAGGGTACACAATTTCAAGTATCTCAATACTTTTATTATAGTAATCCATCAATTCTCCTTGTATGCAAACTCCAATATTTATTGTTTTCATGCTATGACCATGATATTCTGCATGATATTTGTATCCGTTAATGAAATACAATGAATACAATTTAACAGTTCGCAGAGGTCTCTGAGTAAGATCATATATAAACTTGTTCTTTATTGGATTTTTTAAGGCCTACACAAAAGAAATTATCATATCAAAGAGTATAATGTCATTTGAACACTTAAATCTTATAATTCAATCATTTCAATATTTGTAAGTGAAAACTTATTGAGGAAAGTATCTTCCAATTCTTTATTGATATCATCCTATGTTTTATCCAGCATTAGCTCATGTAATAGTTCCTTGTATAATTTAAAAACATTAATATATATTTCAGTTATGAACAACACTAAATTTCAAAACCTAAATAATCAATTTCAACTTGCTGCACGAAAGGTTAAACCTCTTGACAGTTTAATAAAATGTAACAATGGACCACCTCAATTTCTTCCTCTGTTAACATTCTTCTTATTAAACGTCTATATGTTCATCCAGGATATGTGAAAATGAATAAGTTACTATCAACATCACTCGTTCCTCTCCATCGTTATTACGAGAAAATTTTCTTTCTCTTGTGTGAACATGCGGCTCAAAATAATATGAAAAAATTACTAGCTTCCTTCACTAAATAAACATTACATATCAAACTTTCAACTCTAGCCTTATTTTTGACATTTTTCTTCAAGTGATCTATATTAGCGAATAGGATTATTACAATTTAGTTGTTAAATCATGTTATTACTTCAATTACAATCATTTTTGTTAAATTACCTCTCAAATGGATACATCCATCGATATTGAACTGGACCGGTTAGTTTTGTTTTACATGTTAAATGCAAAGGTATATGCTTCATATAGTCAAAGAAGCTTATAGGAAAATTCCCTTTTAACTTGTATAAAATTACTGGAATTTTCTTTTCTAGTTTTTCCATTTTAGTTACCTTGATTTCGGATGATGTTAAAATTTTGAAAAACAAACTTAATTCTGTTATTACTTCCCAAACCTTATTCGGTAGCAACTCTCTAAATGCAATTAAAATTAGCCTTTACATAAATACATGAAAATCATGACTTTTCATCCCAAACAATTTGTACTTCCTCATATCCACAAACCTTGCCAAGTTTGAAACCTCCCTTAAATGTTCATTATGGTATTGAACAAATTGCCAAAATAAATTCAAAATGCATCACATCTAGATGGCATATCAAATTAGTTTTCCAATATGGCAAATCCCAAAAGATGCTTCGTTTTCTCCAACCAAAGTTTCAACTAATGCTTGTCTTAACTTCATCAGCTTCAATGTCTGTAGCTTTCAGCAAGCCTAATTCCTCAATCTCCTGCAAAATCTTTTCACCAGCTTTGTGAGGGGGAGGAGGTGTTTTTACCATCCTATTCTTAATGAACTTTTGTTTATTGTGTTTAAATGGATTATCTGAAGGAAGAAATTTCCTGTGATTGTCAAACCAATATGTTTTGAAATTTCTTGTGATTGTTAAACCAACATATTTTGCCACCATTTGGAAGATAAAATGCATCAGAATCATTACCAAAGCCAATTTTCGTGTTGTGCTCC
>JANPWT010000007.1:24669820-24681809 GCA_024678245.1 Erythroxylum densum
TTGACCCAGCATTTCCTTCTTGGACTTTCCTTTTTGCTTCATCCGATACATTTGAGAATGATTTTCCGATGTGGTCAGGTTCAAGTCCATTGTAACTTACCAGTTTTCCGTTTTGAGTAACTCCAAAATTTATCTTGACCGTACAGATTCATGAACTCCATCGCCTTTATAACAAACAAAGAGAATTGATGAATGAAAAAAGGAGTCAGCCATCTCAACATCATCAGCGGTTGCAGGACTTACAGTCAGACCCTATATTCTCCCTAAATTCATTTCTACATCCCCAGAAAATGCAGCAAGTTTCTTCCTTTCCTTGGCTGAATCCTGAACATTTATCTTTTTCTGGTGCTGAAAGAAACAAAGTAGTTCCAAATTATGTTGTAGAAACAGCCTCAAAAGCTTGTGATCTTCTTCAAACTGGATATCCTAATATAAAGCCTGAGTTATCTGAGTACAAGTGCAAGAGAGTTGGTAAAAAGATGTTGGATCTTGAACTTCCAGCTGATGAATACATTGACAGTGAAGAGGAGGAATCTTTGCCAAAGGACAAGGTTCCTGATCTACCTGATGTGCAAAGCCATTCTTCGAAGGCAGTTTTTGGGAGTGCACACAAGAGTGTTGTAGAACCATATCAAGTCATCCATATTTTTCAAGAGGATCACAAGACTCAAGCTACAGCATTTGGGACAGACAAATGTGCATCTCATTTGAATGAACCTGTCAGTCTCGACAAAAAACCAGGTTCGGTCTCTGGCATTGACAAGATTATGCTCCATGATTTTTCTGGAAAACCAAATTCTGATTTCCAGGTTCAACCAAAGAATACTACACCAGTTACTTGTAAAAGAGGGGAAAGTTCATTTGTTTTGAACTTGAAAAAGAATAAAAGCCAACAAGAATGGTTATCTGATAATGATGAAGCTGGTAAGAACTCTATTGTCAGGTTTTGGTAATTTAATTTAGCATTTATATTCCTGTTATTTGCATAGAAATCTATTATAGTCATCATTACTACGATTGTTCATTATCAAGCTTTAATTACTATTTATGCAAATCTTGACATGGTAATTAACTATGCTTTCAGGGCCAAGTAGTCATGCTTTGAGTTTGTCTTCTGGATGCATCGATGCCCATGCATTATCCTCTTCTTCTGAAGATACTGATATTAAGCAAGCTTGTGAAACTTCCACATCTCATCACTTTGATCAGAGTGGCAGTAGGCTACAGGGAAAAAGGAAACCCTTGGGTTTAGAGGGCTTTGATAGTGAGTTGCCCATCACTAATACTGGACAGGTTGCCATAGATTGCGGGCAGTCATCAAATCAGGTTGTTCCTCTGGTGGATGTTATGAAATATGAAGCATCTTCATTCTTATCTTGGATAAAGAACAACCACCATGTTCTGAGGGCTCCAATAGCAGTTCAAGCACTTCCATGTTTTACTAATGAAAGATCGAATAAATTTTCTAGTTTTGGCATCTCTTCAGTTTCCAGAGAAAATTCTCAAAGCTTTAGAGATCCACAATATAACCAAATTGCTCGGAGCAACTTCTGCAAGAGTGATAATAAATTGACATCAGGTAACACTGATTCCAGGAAGCAGGTAAAAAGTTCTGTCAACATGTTATCTACAGGCAATATAAACCACAATTCTGTATTCCCTGGTCCATCTGAGGTGTCTGCGAGAAGAACTTTGGTCACAGATGGGGATCTGACAAATTTTAGACCTTTCTTTTCTAACCACCAGTATTCATCTCATGCCTATCCAGCAAAAATCCACAAAAATTTATTAAAAGATAATGATGCATGTAATGTTAAGAAAGGTTCAATCCTGGATGTTAACTTGGATTGCAGTTCTGCAGCTTTTTCAGATGAGCATCTAACTTTAAATAATCATGTTGTGGAGAATAGGATCTGCAAGAAACATTTGGGTTTCCAGTTGTGCTTTGATCTCAACCCATGCATAGGTGAGGATGCTCCTCCTCAATCACCAGGAGAAAGTATGGGAGGACCTGCAAGCCCAGAAAATAGGGAAAGATTACCACCTAGAGGAGATTCAAATGAAAACCTGATGGATACAGTTCTTCAACTGTCAGGGAAGGAAAGACAATCTTCGACTAAGGAACAAGACAGAATTGCCGCAGAGACTATAGTTGCCATTTCGTCGAATGGGGATCGTACTTGTACTGGGAGTGTCAATCTCACATCTGAAGCTCTACAGCTTGATGCCCTTAATTGGTTTGCGGAGATATCATCTTTTGTGGCTGATGATCCAGAGAGTGATTTTGATCTGGTCATGTATTATGGGGCTATTGATCGTCCTGCTAATTGTCTTTCAAGTGGGATGGACTACTCCGAAGCCATGACACAGAAACTAAAGGAGACAAAGGTGGAAGAATCATATAAGAAAATTTTTATCCAAATGGAGGAAACTATAAACCTAACTTCACTAATAACTAAGCCAAGAAATAGCCGAACAAGAAGGGGCAAGCAACGGCAGAAGGACTTCCAAGGTGAAATTCTACCGAGTCTAGTCTCTCTGTCAAGGTGTGAGGTTAATGAGGATTTACATGCATTTGGAGGGGTAGTTAAGGATGTTGGCATTTGTACAAGAAAAAGATGCATTAGGGGGAGGAGAAGAAGGAGGCTGTCTGTTGTATCTTCTTCTGATTCGAAGGATATAATAAAGCAGCAAAATTTGCAGAATGAACCGGCTATGAGGAGTAGAGTAGTGGGATGGTGGGAGAAGGTAACAAGGAGGCGTAGAGGTCAAAGATATCGTGCCAGCAAGCCTGGCTTCAGTTTTCAGACTCAGCACAATCAGAGCAAAATTTATCCTGTCTCTAATCTATGATTGTTGACTAAGGCAATAGGAACCAAGTTAAGGATTGATTTTGTACATCCCGATAGGAAATTTTGTATTTTGGCAACATAGTCATACAGGAAGACTCATTGTTTACTCATCTGCTGGGTTATGCTTCAAATCCAGAACTAATCCTGGAAGTACATTTATAATCCTTTCTTTCCTGCACCTTAAAGTTTGTTTAAGCAACACCAACCATTTCGTTGAACACCTGGCCTGCATTGTCGATAAGTTGCTTTGCTGATTTGCAATTAACGACTATTGGTGAAATGAGACAGTGGCACACTTCTGAGACTTTTTATAGGTGCCATGTTTATATGTACTGATTACTTATGATCCTTACTTTTCATCATTTCTTTTTCTGGATATTGAAACTCTTATGGTAGATATTTGGTAGGGTCAATGTTTAATTGTTTACACTAACATTCTCCTATGTATACTTCTAAGCACAAATATTTACTTGTTTAAGTTGAAAGATTTCTTTCCAACTTAAATTTATTTGACCCAAGAAAATTGTGCGTTTTTTATGGTCCAATTAAGATTAAAATAATATAAGAGCTTGATAATTTAGATAATTCATCATTAATTATAACATATATTCTCAATTAATGAAATAAATTAGGATTTGTGTAAATTTTATAATAATCTAAAGTACTTTACAAATAAAATATCATACTTGGAATTAATTTAATTTTGTCCAAACATTAGTTATATTTTACTAAACTTTATTTTATCCAACACGACTTCACATCATAACAAATTTTACACTCAATTATTAAAAAAAAAAAGCTCCTTCAACTAACTAATTTAACAAATACCGTAATTAAATAAAGAGACATTTGACAAGTAGATAAAGATGATGTCATCACTTTTGACACAAAGGTAATCCGGCGACACCAGCACAGGATTGCCGCCTGGTAGTAACGGAGTCCAAGACGACGTCGCACACTGCGCAGATAAAACAACTCACCTGTCTGTCACCATGTACACTTGTACCTCCAAGCGGGGAGACACATTTCTCTCCTCTCCAAAATATAAAAAATCAATCTTTTTCTTGTTTCAATCCACTGTGTACCTGAGCGATAGCCACTTTCTTCTCCTTCCTTGTGCGTAATTGATTTTGCCTTCTTCTGCTGAAAGTCCCTTTCCTGAGCGGTTTTTAGGTTTTGATGGTTCTGATGAGATGAATCAAAGGTTTATTCCTTTCTGGGTAATGTCTTCCGATTTTTATGGCTGATTGAATGATCTTGTTTGGGGAACCTTTCCCCCTTTTCTTTTAATTCTCATTTCTACTTCTTCGAGGATGATTTCCGGGTGAAAATTTCCGTCACCTTTCTACCATTCTAATCTGCATGGTTTCAAATTCTGTATGCGTACTGATTTGGTTAATCTTTTGAGATCAGGGTGATATTTGGTTTTAGTGGTTGTGGGAATTGTAGCAGAGATTACAGCCTATGAATTAGGAATACAGAGGGTATGAAGAATATATGTTTCTCGTTTTTTCAAAAAATCTTTTCATCTTAGATATATTTTGAGTTCCCTGTAATTGGTCTTTGTTCTGTTTCTTTTTGAGGTGTTGACATTTTTTTTAATTACTGTCCCACTTCGAGTTGGGTGGTTGAATTTTTAAGAAACTTCTTTAAATTTTCCTGTGTTGTTGACTGCTCATTCACGAGGAGTATTGAGTCTTATAATGCTCATCTCGAACTCGTAGTTTTTAATGCTGTATGAAGCCAAAATTTCTTGAATTGAAAACCCATAAAGGGGCTAAGAGGATGTTGTGGGGTTAGTGGTCGTTTTGTTTCACTGGTTTGATTTTTGACTTTCTGCGTTTGATAATTACTCTTAGGTTGTTATCCATATATTGATAAACATGTACTTCTTCTCCTAGCTCAAATCGTTCTGAAGTTGACAATGTGGAGTTTTGCATCGAAAGCTGTGAGCGGCAAGACTGGCTCAAAGAATGATCTTTCCAGGCAAAGCCAACCTCCTTCAGACTGCTCCGATGACGAACCGTCTCTAAGCAACAATAGAGACGAGGGTTTGGAATGCCCCATATGCTGGGAATCCTTCAACGTTGTGGAGAATGTACCGTATGTTTTATGGTGTGGCCACACACTCTGTAAGAATTGTGTGCAAGGGCTGCAAAGGGCTGTTGTCAAACTCCCCACTCTGCCAATGCAGCTTCCATTCTTCATATCGTGTCCTTGGTGTAATCTGTTATCTTTTAGGCTGGTTTACAAGGGAAATCTCAGGTTCCCATGTAAGAACTATTTCCTACTCTGGATGGTTGAGAGCATGAATGGAGATAGTTCAAAGTCACAATCCTCAGTCCGCGGGGACCAGCAACCAGTCTGTTCTTCACCAATAAGTTCAGCTGTTGGAGGTCAATTATGGCAGGTAACCAATAGACAGTCCAGTAGTCAATCCCGGGAACAACTGGCATCTCTCAGTGATCAGGAACCCTTTAATGGTAGACACTTAAATGCTGAGAGGTTTCATTTATCTCTTCGTAAGTCCTTGGTTTTCTTTGCTCATATGACTGCTAAATTTCCTTTGATCGTCATATTTCTTCTCATCATTTTGTATGCAATACCTGCCAGTGCTGCTATCTTGGCCCTCTACATCATCATCACCATTTTGTTTGCTGTCCCTTCTTTTCTGATCCTGTACTTTGCCTTCCCTAGCCTAGACTGGTTAATTAGAGAAATCATCACTTGACTTGCCATGACATTACATACTGATTACCTGTTAATAAGCATTACTCGCTAATGCCAGTCTACTAAAAGGAAAACAGAATTTGATGACTTCCCCATTTCCAAAGCTCACAAGTTACTGGTCTGATGAGTTTCATAAGATGGTTTGGTCAAGAAATCCTACTCGTGAGAGCTTCCCCCAACCTCAAAACTGTTTAGAGAATCTTGTCTTAAAAAGTGCAATACTGGACTGCCATCATCTACTTTACATAAGAAAGCATTTCCATGCTCAAGTCTGGTTTGTATCTGTTGATGCTGTAGTTTTACGTGCCATTAGCTTATGCACCAATTTAGACTTATCAGTAATATGATCTTAATGTTACCTGCTACTCTTTGCTTGCATTTGTTTCCGCTCTATTTTGATATGCACCATTGTTGTACATCATCTTTCATTTTTGTTAATTCTTTTGATTTTAGCGCTTTCTTGTTTAGGTTCCTATGTGCTATTTTATTATGTATAATATACCACCATAAAAGATAAATACCACACTTGACTTTAGTATCCAATAATACGTAAAATAAATAAATAAAATAAACGGGAAGTATTCTTATTGTGGATGATTGTGAAGGAAACCAATACCTTAGATGAGTACATGAAAATTAAGGCTTATAAATGTAGGATTTGAACACAGAGGTGCACTCATTTCCACTTCTATAAACAGGACCCAGCAGATGAGCGAACAGTTAGTTAGTGTTCCTGCATGATTATGTTGCCAAAACAGTTAGTTAGTGTTCCTGCATGAACAGTTAGTAGTATGTAAAAGGCCAATCCTTAAAACTGTGTTCCTACACTTCACCCAACGGTTACATAAACATAATCTTGTTCTTCTTAGTCTGGAAACTAAAGCTAGCCTGCTTACATTAAACATCAACTCTTTCATAATGTATTTTATACTCTAATATTTAGACCAAAATTTAAGTTGAACGTTTATAAAATGTTTAAATCAAACTGTATGAGAAGTTTTTTTTTAATTTATTACAAAGGAAAGGTACAAGTATGATCACATGTGACGGAGGTACAAAGTCCCGCCCGCATCGTGGTGCAGAAGTTAATTAAATGCCACGTAGCTTTTCTTTTGGGACGTGAGTTTAGGTTTAGGACATTTAACGTGACATTCTTATTTTTAAATGAAAGTAATTTCTACCAACATGCAAAACTTATCCTTGTGCACTGCGACCACCATTCAAAGAAAACACAAACTCAACTTGTCAAATTTGGGATACGATTCTAAATTCTCGGTTACCCACAAAAGTTTCCTTCTTGCCTATCAGTTTCACCCTTTCCTCCAACATCTTCAAACAATACAGTCAGTACCCATGGCAAATTCGGCTTGGTTTGCTTGATGAGTTTTAAAGAAATGGAGATGTAAGCTCTCCGGTTGGACTGTTTGAAGGTTACTTTTGAAACGAAGATTCTGAAAATTGGCCGTCCGAGGAACCAACATCGAACATTGATACACAGAAAGATCCAAAACCCAGTTTGCGTTGGCATGGATTCGTCCAATTACTACGTTGCATCCGCTTAATGCTTTCAAGCTCTCGAGAGACCTTTGGTATGATACCAAATCTTTTCCTGTAACACTAATGGCGACAGTTTAAAGGCTCCCAGAAAGAGTTTTACTCTCCCAGAGCTGGAATGGTGGTCGGAGCTCCACCCACTAATTTGTGTGTGTGATTAGAAGAATTGGAAGACTCAAAACGATGAGTTTCACATATTAATAGGACCATTTTCATTTAAAAATAAAAATATAACGTCTATAAATGTAAGCTACAGAAAAAAAAATCACTCAACTGATCAAGATTTTGCGTCTTATATTCTGATTTGCACATGTTGAGGTTTAACTTGTGCAGATAAAAAATAGTAGTTGTGTAAAAGAGTGCTCTCTTGATGTTCCCTGGCAGGTCTTCTAAAGAAGAAACACTCTGTTCAATAGCGTGGTTGAGGAGACCGCGGACAAGCTTAAATTTGCCGATGCCATCTCTCTTGAACGCTCTAAATCGGTTTCATCTGTCGGCATGTTGACTTGCCATCTTATCAGTCAAATATATAATTTCTTAGGATCGGTTTATGAGGAGAAAAGGAAATTAGAAGAAGCTTAATGGAGTTGACATGTGAATCAACACATAAAAATTAACGGTGTAGATTCCGTTTAGTCGAATCATTTTCTTCTCTCCTTCTTCGTTTCGTTTTTTTTTTAATAAAAGGGAAATGAAAGACAAGTTACATGACGTATCGTGGGTGACTTACCCCCGATTCATCTTCTACGAGGAGAAGGATACAACCCCTAGGTGGGTGCTCAAAAATAGTGATACCTAAAGAGAGTTGGTCTGCAAAACTTGCGAGCCATTCGGCACTACGATTACCTTCGTGGTAAATATGCCGGATCTGAACAACCCAATTTTTTGTTCTTTAGTTTTATAGAAACTATGGTTATACGTCGGAGCAATCAACGAATTGTATTAGCTATTAGTTGATTCTATCAACGGTTAGTTAACAATAAATTATATTAATTGATTTGACTAAGAAATAACTTCAACTCTTTATTTAAATATATTTAATAAAATTAAATGTTTATTATTAACTGTTTACATGTAAAATAACTTATGAATACATGATCTTAAAAAAAGAATATAAGTATTATATTTTAATTTTTCTTTGAATATTCTTATAAGAATTTATATTTTAGATGTTCAACTTTATAAAAATTAAGTTTATATCTCTAATAAAAAATATAGAACATATAATAATAATAATAATAATAATAATAATAATAATAATGTTTTGTTAATCTTTTAAGTATAATAGAAAAGAGTGAAAGAATGTTTAAATAAAATCATAATCATAAATCAACCAAAAAATTTGTAAGTAATGATACATCTAAACACAAAATTATATAACAATTCAAATGAAGTTTTACGACATAATTTAGTAACATAAGATGACAACTTGAATAATTTGTAATAATTTTTAGGTAAAATTATTTTTTCGTATCTCAATTTCTTAACTGCTGGAACAAAATGTTTCTTATAAGAACATTTTTAAAGATAACAAATTAAGTTCAATATATCAACTTAATTAATTGATTATCAAACATAATTATCAATAGTTTCACACAGTCAAACAATCAAATATTGTCAATCAGCCCATGAGTTATTTATCAAACAAGATCATCTTATAAGTTAAGTACTACTTATCCTAGTTTTTAGTGTTGTTTCCTACTAATCCAGGCCCCTGAACCTAATAAACCATACTCTACCGGTTACTCTTTTAATCCAGGCGAATACTGAATACAATAATAATGACAGCGAAGTGTTTACTGAAAAAATAATCACATAATGTTAAATTTTGATAGTTAATTCTGTTAAAATAATTTGATAAGAATTCAAAAAAATTCTAAAATTTTTAATACTTATTTTAAAATATTTTTAAACATACGACCTTTTCAAATGAGTACAACTTTTTTAAAAAAGTTTACATCTCTAACTCAAAAAAACAATCAGCAGCAAATTTCAATTTTAGACCCGTTTTTTCTTATTTTCCCCGTAAAAGATTCCATACAGTGACTGAGGCCAAAAATGAACTCTCTACATTTTGCTTTTCATTTTCTCGTTCATTTAATGCATTTGGGAAATTGGGTTGGACTTGGATAATGTGGACCAATAACAGAATAGCTGCAGATGAGCATGTCACTTTCATGGGAGAATTATATCATGGAGCTCTCTGCCAAGTTCCAGCTTGTGATGGTCCTCACCATACAGTTCGTCATTGAAAACTAGCTTAACGAAGTCTCCTTCTGAATCGCGACAGGAACACGAGGGTATGTACCCTCCAGCCTAACTAAAACCAACTTGGTTCTCATGCAACTACAAAAGTCGTCGGTGCTTCTAGTCTTGCTGCAGCTACAGAGCTAGACATGTCAAATGGTGACGAGATGATATACAACTCATACAATACTGGTCCCCTTCAACCCCAACTCGAGTGGCTCGCATGTGTTTAGATGTTTAGCTCATTAATGATTCCGAATGTTAGCAAGCCCCTGCTAAGAATTTATCCATCTGTCGTGCACATGACTTTTGCAGATAATCTAGGACTCTTACGTTCGTACGTAATGAGCCTGATGAAGGGTAGATGTGTAGCTAGCTAGTAAACTGATCGTATTGGGAGAGTTAATATCGGTTAAGGGATAGGAATCGAATTCCGAAAACCAATTCTTACCCTATTTTGTTAAATTTTTTTATATATTTATGTGAGACTTATATAAATAAGTGAATGAGATTTAATAGAATAGAATATGAATATATTAAATGAAACATGGGTAAAGTATACACAAAACTAAAGTTCCTTTGAACAATCTATGTTAGCTTCGTGGTGTTCTTTTTAACACTCACGACAAACAAATGTGAACATGGAAGATTGGAATGCTACTTAATTTTTCATTGCTTCAAAAGGTTATATACAGAAGAGGGATTCCAATTCACGTTTTTAAGACAGATTATGATCTAAAAAAAATATAATAAATTATATTTAAAGGACAGCAGGGACAAACTAATCTTGCCATAATAATACAAACTATTTCAATTAATCCCATAAATGAATCATTTCAAAATTTTAAAGATAACCAAAAAAAAATAGTGTGATACATAGATTTTCTTTTGGGCAATATAGTTTTTTCGAACAATTTTGTCCTTTCTCAAAAAGTTGGATAACTACTAATTACATTTTTTGGTTTTTCAATAAATTATCGATTTAATTTGATCTAGGTAAAGATAATAAAATGACTCAATAACTGATCTAAATTAATTGATCAAAATTCGGATTCAAATAGATCCCAATTAATGTAGATCGAACCCATATTGGCTTTATGATGGAGAAGCTTGATATTGAAGTTATATATAAGGGTTAAGATCTTCTGCAGTTGCTCATATCAATCGTAAGTAGAAGGATTCTTTGCCTTATTAAGAGAACTGACGATTTGAGAAAACTATAGAAATACTTTGCCCGTGTTCCAGAGAGGACTTTCCATAAAGACTCCAGTAGATTTGCACTCATTTTAGTTTCGAAAAGCTCGTTTGAAATTATGGAGACTGAAATCAAATATTTCCTCATTTTTTTGTTTCTTGTGACGTTCGATTTGACGTATTACAAATTTAAGATACAGGTGTGTCTAAGATCATGTTCTTCATTAAAAGCGTAAATTAAGCACACAATTTGATACACAACAACTTAAAGATCGTGTCATATAATGAAGTAATTACAGAAGAGTAAACGGTTTGGGAGATAAGCGTGTTTGAGGCTCTATGTATCTATAGACATTATTTTATCAAAACAAGTTGTTTGAAGCCATATTTATCTATGGAAAGTATTTTATTAAAACAAGTTGGGCTCGAGGAAATGACAACCTTCTCATTTCATGGAAAAGCATTAACACCAATACTCTTCTTTAATATGTTTCTTAGAAACGCTGAGTCTGCATTTCAAAGAGAAGAATTTGCCTTTTAAGTAACGATTTAATCATTATATGAGTCATTTGCTCCTATGAGAAACAATGCTCAAGTCTTACTTCTCTCTCTTTCTCTATTAAATTTGAAAAAAGAGTTCAAATCTGACCTACTTTGATTGAAAATTAACAAGTATAATTTGAGTTTATTGAGATTCTAATTAAGCTTGGTTTTTCTTCTTTAATTTTTGAACTTTATGTTGGAATAATGACCTAAGCCTTCAAGACTTCTACTCTATGTAGATTCCTACTTTGTGTAAGTTTTCTTTCCTTCTTTAACACCAATTTCAAACTCCTACTCTATGTAGGTTTCCTACCCTAAGGTTATGCTGCTATGTAAACACCCATTGGGAGTCCTTTGAAACATTGTATTGATGTACTCTTCATTAGTCATGGGGTTTGAGTGTGTGAGAGAGAAAACAGTTGTAATTTTGACATAATGCATATTTTCGGGCTCTCTTTATCCTGTGAATTTTTCTCCCGATACTTTGGTTTCTCACGTAAAAATTATGTGTCCTTTTACTCTTTTTCTTTATTTACTTGATTGATTTCATAGCTTCCACAACTACTAACACAACAAATTAGTATCAGAGCAAGGTTCATTTTAGTTAATCAAGTCTTGTCGCCATGTCTCCTTCAAACAAATTTGACATCGACAAGTTCGACGGAAAAATCAGTTTTGCTATTTGAAAGGTCCAAATGCAAACTGTTCTCACACAACATGGATTGAAGAAAGCTTTGTCTAGAAAGACAAAAAGACCTGCCAATATGTCAGAAGAGGATTGGGAAGTGCTAGACAAAAAAGCCTTGTTCGCTATTTACTTATGCTTGATGCGTGAAATGCTCCGTAAAGTAGTCCATGAGACTTCTGCT
>JANPWT010000007.1:24696108-24706226 GCA_024678245.1 Erythroxylum densum
GGTTGCTCATGAGTTTCCAACGATATGGAGGGTGAAATTTTGGATATCGAAGTTAAGAGAATATTTTTTCTAAGTGACGAGATTAAGAGTGGAAGAAGTTCCCTTTTGTTTATAATAATATTTCCAGGGTTGCTTATGATTTTCAATCGATATAGAATATGAACTTGTTGGATATTGGAAATTTTAGGTTAAGGGGTGGTGAGAAATATATGTTTGGTATATGCATTTTTGCATTGTCTAATGTTGGGGTCTGGGTTGTCATTCTAGGGGTTTCGCCATGGTGAAACCACAAGGATCGCTACGATGAACCTTTCCCAAGAGCGATTCTCACTTAATCCTAGAAACTTCGCTGCAACGAAGATATAAGGTTTGACGCAACATATTTTTCCTAAAAGGAGTAGGGGAAAATTCTGGACCTTCACCTCGGTGAAGTCAAAATTTTGCTATGACTAACTTTTCCCGAAGGGTCTCCATAGAAGTTCTCATCTGTTTGCTATTGCAAAACATAAAGTTTATCACGACGAACCGGCTGTCGGGACCTAGGAGCCCAACATTTATGATATCAGAATGCCATTATTAGCATCTTACATGGGCATTTTTTGAAATAGGTGTTAAGTTACATGCCATATCATAGAAGATAGTAGCAACTAATCCCTGGTCTGAGTTGCATGTGTATGACTCACACATGAGCTATTATTAAGAGTTTGAGCTGATAGAATTAGTGAGAAAAATGATACTCATTCTTGATAAGAGAAAATGAAAGTTGTGGATAAATAAAAACAAGAAATAGTGTATGGGTAAATATGACAGGTAATGATTCAATGTATTTGGATTAGGAGATGCATTATTGAATATGACATCAATATTACATTATAGTGATACGTCCCTGAATGTAATATAGAGTCCCCGAATGTAATATAGATGTGAATGCATTGTCCTGGATTGTTTGAGGAATATAGGGATATAAGTATAAATGATGAGATTAGAGTGTAGAAGCAAAATGCAATGAAAACATAACCTTGTTATGATCTTAAGAAGAGGAAATTGAAACCGAATTGGTTGTTCGATTAATGAGACAAGAGTTACGATTCGCCGTAAGAAGATATTAATCGAATTGAGATCAGAATTTCATAATGATTATACATCAATAATTATGAATTGATTGAGGATATATATATGGAAAATGAAAAAAATGACAATAGGAAAATGAGACAAAAATGAGGAAAGAGTAACGAGAGAAATATTTTCTAGGGTCAATGGAGATCAAAGTATCATTTATGTAAGATATAAATTGGTAAAATGTTGGAGATAAATTTTTTGACAAATGGGATGACTTTGATGACACACATCTAAGCATATGCGACAGTAATTATATTTACTATTTCATTGAGTTTTGGTAATTAGAATGTTATGACCTTGTAAGAACAATAGAAATTGGTCTTCCTAAGGTATTAAGGATGGTTGATAATGAAATGATGATAAAAACTGATTGATAAACATTGAATGAACAGTATAGATGATAGTAGCAAGAAATATTTTTTCGAAGAAGAATTTCATTAAATTAGGTTAAGTAGATCAGACAATTTATATTAAGGATGATCAATGAAAAAAGAAATCAGAAATGAATATGTAATGATTCAAAAGTAAATATTAGAGTTATATCCCAAGCGGAGACTTAAGCATAAGAGGTAGAATATACTATTGAGAATGTATGTATTTTGTTTGATGTAAAGTATCCAACTATGTTAGTGGATTCCTAAATTTAAGGAGACATTAATTGCTAATATGAGGAGTATCTAGGTCCACATTATATTATGTGTAAATATGTTCGAGAGATACAATTTGACCTGATGAATGTGTTACAAACATAGGAAGTTAAGATTGAAAATAAATTGAAATGTGTGGAGAAATTAGTATGAATGAGTAGACAGTAGAATAAGTTAATGTGAAATAAGAGGAAATCGAGTGAATTGAGAAAATCAATCGAGAAAGGAAGTCAATTGAGAAACTGAGAATAACAAGAGATAATATTACCTCATTAAGGAATCAGTTACTTAAGGAATTATGAGAACTAATCAGGGGCACATGGAGTTTGATAATAATTGTTTGAGTTAACAATTGCCCCCGACAGTACTATAGTATCAAAGATTAAAACAATCCAAGCAAAAATTGATCAATTAGTTACCATGATCATAGACAATATTTTGAGTGCATTTAAAAAGTAAAGAGAATTTTGAGGAATTGTAACACCGATGTAAGTTATATCATTTAGATTTGGAAGTATGTAATATAGATTGATGTTTCGCACTAGAGATTAGGATGCAATCTAATGCAGCAAGATAAAGTGATTTTGTATTCATGGAGACAATTAAGCCTCATGAGATGTTTATTTAATGTATGAATTGGAACTCTTTGCAATAGTGATTGTTTTGAATGTTTGGAGACATTTTAAGTACAGAAACATTTTAAAATATACAGATCATTTAATTTTGGTCAATATTGAGTTGAAAGAATTGAATATGAGATTGAGACAATAAACAGAGTTATTTGAAGGATTATGATTGTACAAATGAGTACTATACTGGTAAAGCTAGTTTTGTAATCAGATGTATTGAATAGAATATTCAATAGTAGTGTATCACAAATTTGGATATTGAGGTTATCAAATCTAGTGCAATAAAGAGTGCAAAATGGAGTTAAATTTAGGGCAAAATGAAGCATTATTAGCTGCACTGAAAATTAAGATCAGTTACACATGAACAAAGCCCAAATTGAGGATTCAGAAATTGTGAATCTTACTAAGACATTGGAAATGAATACGAATTTTGAGTTTGAATAGGAAGGATGATATTTTGTGATTGAAATAAGAAGTATGTATACCGATAAAGATGATTGAGCAAAGAGATTGTTAGAGAAGCATAAATAACAACCTATGATATACATCATAGTAGGAATACACTGAGACAGGGGTTTGATGGCTAAGGAGGTAAAAGCAAATGACCACACTTGTGAGTTGCCAATAGTCTTGACTGTTGTAGATATGCTTAAAGCTTATATTTTTGGAGTTCATACAAAATGAGATCAATGTACAACTTTGATTGACTTTAAGCATAACAATCATTATCGTAGTGATGTCATTAGAATATTATATGGGGCATTATATGACAAAAGGAGTCATCTTCCCTTACATTTAAAATGAATAAGGCCTAAAATGGTTAAAGGCTAGGATTGATTCAAAAGATATTGTTGATGAGTGAAATGAATCTATAATAGAAATTAAGTGATTGAAAAAAAAAGATAAAGGAGTTGGTGGATCAACATCGAAGGTATGGAGTAAAGTGAGGTGAACATAAGAGTTAAGTGTATTAACACTATAGTGATGTGAATTATTAAGTGACAGATAAGTTGTCTATGAGAGTATCACCTTGCCAAAGTGTTCTTATATTAAGTACAAGGTGTGCTCAGGTTAGGAAAAATGATTAGCTAAGCCTTATAGAAATTGATCTGCACAAAATTATTATAAGTTAGTACTACTGATAAAAGATGTCTTAGATTCGTAATATGATATATATATGAGTATGTTAAGAAATATTAATATGATATGATATTAGTGTTACCGACATAGGAAGTAGAAAAATTGTGAGTAATCTGAAATGTAATAAGGAACTAGTTAAGAAAGTGAATGACTAAATGAGGGATTGAAAGACCAAGTGAGTCTATTGACTATGGTCATTTGAAAGAAATTATTCGAGGGATGAAGTTAAATGGGAAACGGAGGAACCTCCTGCCTTCCTGATCAATTAGATAAGAATTTTGAGGACAAAATTTCGTTAAGAGGGGGAGAAATGTTAGCCCCCAAATTTTTTTAATTTATTAAGCATGGTTTATGGTCTTGCTAGATAAATCATTTTATTTGGAGTTAATTGTTATGTAAATGTTAGTAGGATTTTATTATATGGTTTAGTTAAATTGAATTAGTAAGAGTGTATTGATGAAGGGCATTTTTGGAAGATCGCTTAAGGATAAAGATCATAGGCATTAAAGGAATGGGCAAAATGGACATTTTATACTCATTAAGGGCATAATTGGAAAGAAAAATGTTGTCTTGCATTTGGAAGAAGAAGAAAACATGAGTGAGGGGAAGAAGAGAAGAAAAATACGAACAGAAGAAGAGAAGTAGAGAAAAGAAGAGAAAGCTAAGCTAAGGTTCCAATTTTCTTAGCTTTCAAGAGAGATCTTGAAGAGTTTGAAGATCTTGAAGCTAAACAAGTAAGTATAAGCATTAACCCTTCTTGATTTGTTGAATGAAGCATATTTGGTGATAGTTAGAAGTGAAATGAAAGTGAAAATGTGTAGGAATTTGATGATGAATGTGTATATATGTGTATGTTCTATTATTAATGTTCATGATCAATCATGGACTATAATTTGTTTATGGATGATATTGAGTTAAAATGGAGTAGAAAATGAAGTGTAAATGAAATAGAAATGATGATTTTTGTATAAAATGTGTTAAGTGTAGATGTTAGATGTGAAAAATCTGGAAAATGGGATGAGGGTTGGAAATTTCGTAGGCTTCTGGACAAGTTCGCCGTGGCGAAGTCAACTTTCCTGTATAAACATGTTTTGGTATTTTTACGACATCTTGTTATGTAGTTATCCAAATAGAGTGAATTTTGATTTGGAGTAAACTGGAGACATAGGACTACAATTCATCTAATAATAATCCAAAAATATTTAGGGTATAACTTTTAGATTTCTTAACCAAATTGAATGATTTTAGTGTCATTAGAAACTTAAGACTATTAGGAACATTTTTCTAGAAGGAAATGTTATAAAATTTCTTTATTTACTTGATCAGAATGATCATGGAAAATTGATCGAAGGTTGGGAATTTTGGAAGAGTTTGAATATTTAAAATTTATCTTAGTTAATATACAATATATGGGTCTCAACTTGTATTCCTATTGAATGGAAATTTTTATCTTTGATAAAGGGAATCAAGGAAGGCAAGAGAATCAAGAGGACATGCATCTTTGAGCAAGGTTTAAGCAAGAAATTCAAGGTAGGTTATATTTTTATAATTGAGTAATAAGCCATTAATGTTTCTTCAAAATCAAGAAAGTTGAATGTTTTCAACTGTGTTATAAATGTGCATTTATTGCTTTTAGAATGCTTTGAGAAAGTGTTACGTGTTTGGTATGTGAATATTATATCGATGATTTATGAAAAGAATATGAAAATGACTTTTGAAAAAGATACTATGTTTATGCAATCACTTTTTTTTAAAAAAACCATTTTGGGCAACAAGTTTACAAGTTATGAAATACATTTTATATGGGTTTGGTTTGGTCCATTCTATATGTCAGGTGTACTTCGACTAAAAGCTTCTCTCACCTGCCCGCTAGTGACATGGATCTCCTTCATGGACTCCCTCATGTTTACGATTACGCAAAAAAACCACTATGTGAGATTGTGTTAGTTCATTCTGTTCACGACTACACAGAATCGATTTGTGAGAATGTGTTAGTTTGTTCTGTTTATGGACCTCCCAAACCATTTTGATGTGCTTATGTGTTTAAATGTGTTGACAAGTTTGATGAATGCATGATTTATGATTCTTTATGAATTGTTTGACAAATTGAAATTTTTTTAGAAATAAGTGTTTTGTGATTTTTAATGCAAAATTACTATGGTTATGAAAATGTTCAATGGCAATGAGTTTTATAAATAGTTTTTTCTTGTTATCGATTATAAAACTGTTACCCATGAGTTTTTAAACTCACTCCCATTCCTTCCCATCTCCAGGTAATGAGTAAGAGACTGAGTGAGTGAAAGAGAGTCAAGGCATCACTTCGATTAAGCATATTTTTGTATTTTAAGCTAGATTTTGTAAACACAAGGCTTTAGTCGCATTTCAAGGATTATTAGTTCATATAACTTTTGTATTTTGAGATTTTGAGACATTGATGTATTGTGACTTGAAATGCCTATTAAAGCCTTGTAAAACTTTTTCCTTTTGAGGTTAATGCAATATGAGTTTGTGTATGGATGAGGTTGAGTTGAAATTAGGTATACTTGAGGAAGTTATCCATTTGAGATGATAAATTTTGAATACGAATTGTTGTGACATATAAGTGAGATGCGTTATGGAAAAGAAAAATAGGAATTTGTGAAGGATGAGAATTTGTAGTAAGTAAGGAATCAAATGATTAGAGATTAGAGAGTTTTATGAAATAATGTTGGTAAAGTTAGAGTGAAAGTAAGGTTAGAATAGATGGAGAAACCTAGCGAAGGCTCTTGAGTGAACTCTTCTTAAAAAGTATTATTATGGTAAATTGTGCATTTTTGCCGTGGCGAAGATATGATGTTTGTTGCGGCGTATTTATCCCGAGAGGAGTGGGGGGAAATTTTGGACCTTTGCCGAGACGAAATTTTCCCGAAGAGTCTTCGCAAAAATTTTCGTCCGTTCGTCGTAGCGAAAAATAATGTTTGCCATAATGAACCCACCTCAAGAGACCCAGTGACCATCATGATATAGTATTAGAGCATGAAGATGAATCGATGATGGATAAGGACGAGATTTCATTAGATTACACTCAAGTTTTATGATTCTGGATAATTGGATCCAAAAACGGGTCCAACATGTTATCGTATCAAGATGCCAAGTTTAATATCTTACATGGGCATTTTTTGAAATATGTGTCAACTTACATGCCATGTCATAGCAAACAATAGCAACTGATCTCTATTCTAAGTCGCATGTGTGTGAGTCACACACATGAGCAATTATTAAGAGTTTGAGCTGATAGAAATAGTGAAGAAAAATGATACTCTTTCATGATATGAGAAAATAAAAGTTGTGGATAAATAGAAATGAGAAATAGTACATAGGTAAATATGATAGATAATGATTCAATGTATTTGGATTAGGGGATGCATTATTGAATATGACATCAATATTACACTGTGGTGATATATCCCGGAATGCGATATAGAAGTGAATGTACTACCCTGGATTGTTTGAGGAATATAAGGATATAAGTATAAATGATGAGAATAGAGTGTACAAGCAGAATGCAATGAAAACATAACCTTGTTATGATCTTAAAAAGAGGAAATTGGAACCAAAGTGGTTGTTTAATTAATACGACAAGAGTTATGATCCTCCATAAGAAGATATTAGTAGAATTCAGATCAGAATTTTATAATGATTATACATCGATAATTATGAATTTATTGAAGATATACATATGGAAGAAGAAAAAATGATGACAACAGGAAAATGAGACAGAAATGAGGAAAGAGTAAAGAGAGAAATATTGTCTAGAATCAATGGAGATCAAAGTATTATTTGTGTAAGATATAAATTGGTAAATTTCGAAGATAAATTTGTTGACAATATGGGATGACTTTGATGACACACACCTAAGCATATGCGACATTAATTATGTTTACTACTTTGTTGAGTTTTGGTAATTAGAATGTTATGACCTTTTAAGAATGATAGAAATTGGTCTTCTTGAGGCATTAAGGATGACTGATAATGTGATGAGGATAACAGTTGATTGATAAACATTGCATAAACAGTATAGATGATAGTAGCAATAAATCTTCTTTAGAAGAAGAATTTCATTGAATTAGGATAAACAGATCAGATAGTTTATATTAAGGATGATCAATGAAAGAACAAATCAGAAATAAATATGTAATGATTCAAAAGTAAATATTGGAGTCATATCCCTAGCAAAGACTCAAGCATAAGAGGTAGGATATACTACTGAGAATGTATGTATTTTGTTTGATGTAAAGTATCCAAGTATATGAGTGGATTCTTGAATTTGAGGAGGCATTAATTGCTAATATGAGGAGTATATAGGTCCATGTTATAATCTGTGTAACTACGTTCGAGAGATACAAATTTGACCTGATGAATGTGTTACAAACACAGTAAGTTAAGATTGAAAATAAATTGAAATGTGTGAAGAAATTAGTATGAATGAGCATACAATATAACAAGCCAACGTGAAATCAGAGGAAATTGAATGAATTGAGAAAATCATTCGAGAAAAGAAGTCAATTGGGAAATTGAAAATAACGTGAGACAATGTTACCTCATTGAGGAATTAGTTATTTAAGGAATTACGAGAACTAATTATAGGCATATGGAGCTTTGGAAATATTGTTTGAGTTAACAAATGCCCCGACAGTAATATGGTATTAAAGATTAAAGCGATCCAAGATTTGATGATATATTAAATGTATTCGAAAAGTTGACAAGAATAGGTTGAGTACTTGAGGAAAAACGTGTAAATCGTATAAGTAATGAAAGTAAAGAGAATTTTAATAAATTATAACACCGATATTAATTATATTATTTGGATTTGAAGATTTTATAGTATACAATGATGTTGTATAATAGATTAGGATAAAATCTAATGCAGCATGATAAAGTGATTTTATATACATAGAGACAATTGAAACCTCATGGGTTGATTATTTGATACATGAATTGAAACTTACTGCCATAGTGATTGCTTGAAAGTTGGAAACATTATATGTTTAGAAACATCTTAGATATATATAAATATATAGACCATTAAACTTTGAGGTAATTATTGAGTTGAAAGAATTGAATACGAGACTGAGAGAATAGATAGAGTTATTTGAGGCATTATGATTATACAAATAAGTACTATATTGGTAAAGCTAGTGTTGTAATTAGATGCATTGAATAGAAAATTCAATAATAGTGTATCACAAATTTGGATATTAAGGTTATTAAATCTGGTGCAATAAAGAGTGCGGAATGAAGTTGAATTTGGGGCAAAATGAAGCATTATTAGCTGCCCTAAAATTAAGATCAGTTTCACATGAACAAAGCCCAAATTGAGGATTCAGAAATTGTGAATCTTACTAAAAAATTGGAAATGAATACGAATTTTGAGTTCGAATAGGAAGAATGATACTTTGTGATTGAAATAAGAAATATGTGTACCGATAAAGATGATTGAGCAAAGAGATTGTTAGATAAGTAACAACCTATGATATACATCCTAGTAGAAATACGCCAGGATAACGTTTGATGGCTAAAGAGGTAGGAGCAAATGACCACACTTGTGAGTTACCAACAGTCTTGACTGTTGTAGATATGCTTAAAACTTATATTTTGGAGTTCATAAGAATATGAGATCAATGTACAGCTTTCATTGACTTTAAGTATAACAATCATTATTGAAGTGATGTCATTAAAATATTGTATGGGACATTATACAACAAAAGGAGTCATTTGCCCTTACACTTAAAATGAATAAGGCCTAAAATAGTTGAAGGCTAGGATTAATTTAAAGGATATTGTTGATGAGTGAAATAAATCTGTAATAGAAATTAAGTTATTCAAAAAGAATAAAGAAGTTGGTGGATCAACACCGAAGGTATGGAGTAAAATGAGATGAACATAAGAGTTAAGTGTATTAACACTATAATGGTGTGAATTATTAAGTGAAAGACAAATTGTCTCTGAAGGTATCACCGTGCCAATGTTTGCTTACATTAAGTACAATGTGTGCTCAGGTTAGGAAAAAGGAATAGCTAAGCCTAATATGAATTGGTCTGTATGAAATTATTATGAGTTAGTGCTACTGATAAAAGATGTCTTAGATTCGTAATGTGATATATGTGAGTATGTTAAGAAATATTGATATGATATGATATTGGTGTTATTGACACAGAAAATGGAAAAATTGTGAGTAATCTGAAACATAATGAGGAACTAGTTATGAAAGTGAATGACCAAATAAGGGATTGAAAGACCAAGTGAGTCTATTGACTATGGTCATTTGAAAGAAATTATTCGAGGGACGAAATTAAATGGGAAACGAAAGAGCATAAGAGGAAGCATACCTTGTCTCTTGATCAGTCAGATAAGAATTTTGAGGACGAAATTCTTTTAAGAGGGGGAAAAATGTTGGCACTCGAATTTTTTTCTTGATGAATAAGCATGATTTAAATTAATTATGAGATCTTTATGGGATTATTTTATGGAGTTAATTATTATGTTAATGTTAGTAAGATTATATGACATAGGTTAATTGAATTAAAGTGTTAAGGTAGTAAGA